>JBBPBX010093267.1:0-13585 GCA_038048925.1 Garcialebias charrua
GAAGAAATATGTTAAAAATATATTGTTAGAAAAGTTACAGACTGCACTACAAAGTTACATAGTGCAGCTTTAATCCCAGAGGTAAATTAAATGTTGTAACTCATCATCCTGGTTTCATTAAAGAGTTGTTCTTGATGCTGATGGTTGTGGGCAGGAAGGATCTCTTGTAGCAGTCTGTCTTACAGTGGATCTGAAGAAGCCTCTGACTGAAGACACACTGTTGTTGTATGACAGTCTGATGAAGAGGATGCTGAGGGTTGTCTATAACGTTCTTCATCTTATGAAGAATCCTTCTTTGTACAGCCATCTCCAAAGGTTCTAGAGGAGTCCTCAGAAATGAGCCAGGCTTTTTTTTGAGCTTGTTAATCTTTTTTAAGTCACTTGCTCTGGTGCTGCTACCCCAGCAGATGATGGCAGAAGAGATAGCGCTCTCTACAACAGACTTGTAGAAGATGTGGAGCATCTTGCTGCAAACACTGAAGGACTTCAGCTTCCTCAAGAAGTACAGTCTGCTCTGTCCCTTCTTGTAGATGACTTATCAGGCATTTATTGGATCATTTAACAGTCTGCCAAAGCAGTAAGTGAATATCAGCTGTCACAGACAATGTCTAGTAGATGTGTTAGATAGCATCACCTGCACTTGATGGATTTTCAAAGGGTAGTGGGTTTGCAGAAGTCTGGATGGTTGTGTCATGCAACTGCTTGGCATGTGGAAAAAGTTGGTTAATGAGAATTCCACACATGTCGTGAAGATTTTGGTTGTCCAAAACAGACCACTCAATGGGAGTAATGTTGTAAGACCTCAGGCGACCCTGATGGCACAGTGCTACATAAGTGATGTATCTGCATATTTTATCCCTCATGAGACAACGCCCTTGTACAGTCTTTCAACCACACACTGTATGTCTATAGTCTGCTTGTGACATGTTGATGTCGTCCTGTGGCCAGCCAGGTGCCCATTTCCCCCCTCAAATGAATATGTAAGGGATCAGCTTGGACTCTGACCCAGTGTTCTTAAGGATCATTACAACAGCTATAGACCAGCGTGTTGCAGAAGAGGACACAATGGCTGTATGACTCGATTCTCTCATGAACTGCACTTTGTATTTAGATTCAAAGGGGTGCCACACGACCCTAGGGTCATTCACGCAGTAACATCTTGTGCACAGACAGTCAGGAATCCTTAAAAAAATTCCTGAACTCAGATGGTGATCCAGATCACCACCAACATTTTATCACTTGTTCTTTGTGACAATGTCAGAGAATTTTTAGTCAATTGTTATGGATGTTTTTATTGTGCTTTATTGTTGTGGCTGAGAACTTTTCTCCCCTCTGCCATGAGAGCAGCCATGAGAGCAAGGAGCTCTGTTGTCTCCCAGAACATCCAAACCGTTGCCTAAAACCCCGCTTATCTTGAGCTGAAGGATGTGTCTTTAATGCCCATGAACCGTGTGTTTGTGCCATGTGAGATTGCAGCTGGCTTCAGGAACACCCGCTGGACTATGTTGAACTCTGCTGAGCTGAGAATGTTATAAAAGCGAGCAGATAACGTGGCTCGTGGCTCATGTCTGTGGCTGGTTTTTATGTGTATACATTTATGTATGATTATGTATGTAACCTGTCCTGGAATCTGACCTTGCAATTAGTGCCAGTTGAAAAATCTTCGCTTGCTGTGAGTTTTTTTTTGTTTGTTAAATGTCAGAGAATGAGAGGATTTCTCCAACAGACGGCCTCAACATCATTTCCTGAGAATGTCATGAAAATCCATTCACAACTTTTTGAATAATCTTGTGCAGACAGACAGAGATCAATCAACACTACTGAAAACCTAACCACCTTGGCGGTGGTAATTATTGCAGTGTAGTCAAATGGCTTTTCAACAACGTGAGCCATTTTCCTTTTCATCTGAGTCCTAAAACTTTTTATTTGTCAGTGAGCGTTCCTATATAAAGAAGTGATGTTTCCCAGTATCATTTTTCTTTTTCTTTTCTTCTTCCCAGTGGGGAGGTTGGATTCCGGGCCATGTCAGAAACTTTGGGCTGGGCCAAGAGACCTATGCTGCATCGTGTCCACCTCCTGCCCCCCTCTGTGCCTGTCTCCATGCTGTATGGAGCACGGTCCTGGGTGGACAGCTCGTCTGGGGACAGAGTTGCCGAGATCAGAGGCCAGGCCCACACCAGAGTGCTGGTGAGTGGACACAAACTTTTACACACAGAAGGATAGGATGGTAGGAGTTGCACCCACCAGTGAAACTACTTTGTATAACCCGCTCATTCTCAATCAGTTCATCTGGACAGTTTCTTTTTAGCAGAAACGTTTCACCCTCACTCCAGAGGGCTTCCTCAGTCAGAGTAGTCCAAAGCACACTGAAGTTAACCCACCAAGTAAGCAACTTATGTGGACCAACCAGTTTGCTGTAGCCAAGATGGTTTCTGGGGGCGTGTCCCTCGTCGACTCCTCCCAGGCAGGCAGACATGTCCAAAGTGGTTCAAGACAAGAAAGTTAATTCTCAATAGTCCAGGTATCAAATCCGCTCATTCTCAATCAGTTCATCTGGACAGTTTCTTTTTAGCAGAAACGTTTCACCCTCACTCCAGAGGGCTTCACTCAGAGGAAGCCCTCTGGAGTGAGGGTGAAACGTTTCTGCTAAAAAGAAACTGTCCAGATGAACTGATTGAGAATGAGCGGATTTGATACCTGGACTATTGAGAATTAACTTTCTTACTTTGTATAACAATAAAAAAAATCTCAACAAAAAAATCTCAACAAGATGATAAACACACATATTCAGAGAATAACATTTAATACCCCCAACCCATTCACAACCCCCATGTGATGTGAATCCTTCTGTATTTTGTGTATTATTTGTAAGTTTTTTTTATTTTTTTATGTAAAGTATTTGTATAGTTTTTAGCATTTTTAGAGAGACACGTTCTAGAGAGACACGAACAGCCGGAAACAAATTCCTTGTGTGTGTCAACATACTTGGCCAATAAACCTGAATCTGATTCTGATAATACGACCATTACGTAAAGTGCAGACTTGAATTAAGGGACAGAATAAATTAGTATAACTGATGATTGGCACTGTTTAATTTTCTGAACTGTCTCACTCTGCAGCTCATAAACCATGCCTCACACAACGTGCATGCTGATGAACCAGAACAGTTTAACCGAGTGGTTGAAGAAATCTGTAAATCTGTGGACTGACCAAGTGTGGTCTACAAGGACTTCTGTGTTGGCAGTTCATCATGAAGGTCTCGGCACCGCACCTCTTCAATATTCTGCTCTGTGACATTTTCATTTGAATGTACTGCAATTATGGTTTCAATTTTCCTGTCCTAAGTCTATACATTAACATTTGATAAATGGTTTTTGTATTATAATGATTAAATGTGTTTATATCATGAACAAGTTCCTATATTCTGCTCGCACAAAAAATAATCAAATTTATATATTTATTCAAAAAGAAAGAATTGTACTGTTTTTGTTATTTAAGAAATGACAAAGATGAATCTGTGAGGTTGAACTGAATCTTTTAGTAATTTGGCAAACTCACTTTAACATGTGCCTAATGCAGTAAATCCTTTTGCACTTCTTGTATCTGTTGTATGTTTTTGTTTTCTTTCTCCTAATCACACAACTGGTTGTGGCGCGCCAATCGAGGTCAGAAAAAAGTTTATTTTTGTAACTTTTTTCTATCAGTGCTGTGGACACTGGATCAAATACAAAACTTTGTATTAGAAAATCAAGACAATAAACTTAGAGGCAAATTGTTCTCACAACATATTTACAAGATTTTTACCTATGTAAACAGAGCCTTAAAGGATTAATGCAAATCTTTTGAAATGAGGTTCTGTGGAAAGGTTATAAACAATTAACATCTTACCTGTTATTGATAGATTTTTGTACAAACCTACTTTGGAAAATCAAACTGAGTCTGACTTGAATGAGCTAACACCTAGTTCAAATGGTTCTTAACCAAAGTGAACCATTGTTGTCATAGAACAAATCTGATCTCAAAAAATTCACAGTGGTTTATGCAGAGGCTATTTTATAAACACTTTTTTGACATTGCCATTATTTTCACATTAGTTTATTGTAATAAACATATTTTAGAGATTCCTGCATGAAGCAACCCCAGACTGCAACAGAAAAGTTAGCAGCTAGCCACTGCTGCCATACGTAAAAACAATAATAATAATAATTTACTTTGATGTAAATGATGGATGTAATGGCAGTGTAAATTTTTATAAAGTAGCTTTAGCATGAAACACTATAAATGTTTTGCAACTAAAGTTGTTTAAGAATGATACAATCCACAATCCAAGCTCTTCATTCTGATCAGAAATAATTTCTATGTAGATCTATAAGATCTGAGTGATTAGTGATCACAGTGTTGTTTCCCATTTCTGCTGTTATTTACATCCAAAAACAATATGCGGTGCCTATCATGAATAAAATGTAAAATGTGAGCTTTGAACTTCTCGTTTTTTACAAATGTTTTGCAAATTAAAAGAAAAGATGGGGAAAAACAAATAAAATTATAGTTTTAAGAAGCTTTATCAACAGTTTATTATATATTTATAAGGTTGTTAAACATAAAAATTTCATAACAAACCCAGTTATTCCCTGTTGGCATAGACTGCGAACTGTGGCACTGATTACAACTGTGAGAGTAGGTTGAGATGGAGAAGATTTATGAACAGTCTGTTCCCAATCAGCTGAAGAAGAAGTTCAGCTTTCCTCATAAAACATACCCAGAAAAAAATATGGGGTCCAGCAGGAGTTGTTTAATCCAAAAACCCATTTTTGTGACATGAATATTTTTGTAGCTGTGAAATCATAGAGTATAGGTAGTGCATCTGTCCTTGATGCTTATAACTGCATGTCTACCAATACATGTCGGAATACATACGGAACCATGTATACCAATACATACGGAACACCTCCCTGGTGAGGTGTTCCGGGCATGTCCCACCGGGAGGAGACCCAGAGGAAGACCCAGGACACGCTGGAGGGACTATGTTTCTCGGCTGGCCTGGGAACGCCTTGGGATTCCCCCGGAGGAGCTGCTCCAAGTGGCTGGGGAGAGGGAAGTCTGGGCCTCCCTACTTAGGCTGCTACCCCCGCGACCCGACCCCGGATAAGCGGAAGAAGATGGATGGATGGATGGATGGAAGAAAAATGTTTTATTAGAGCCACAACAAAGATTATATAAAAATACATTAGCTAGATAAATAACATGGTAAATAGTTTTCTTTACATTTTAACATTGAGTGATAAAGGTTAAATAAGACTAGAACCAGGAAATGTTTAAGTACATGTTAGAAATGTGTTTTCATTTGTTGTCTGCTTCCATTTACAACGCATCTATTTTACACAGAATATGGACAAACATGATTATTACAAAGTTACATCTTTAGGAGGGCTTTTTGAATTTAGTAACTCAACAAAATTGTCTGAGCACTCACTTGGAGCTTTTTATTTTTTATAAAGAAGAGCTCATTAAACATGAAACATTTCTCCTTATAGCTGCATAATTTTCAGACGTACAAAATATATTGTTTTTGTGAACTAGTCTGTAAAAGTATAGGTATTTAAATTTTGTCACATTTGATCAATGTGGTTGATTTCAATAGAATTCCCTTTCACAAACACAAATCCTCCATATTAGCCATGTAATAATCATTTTGTCAACACTTTTCACTTTGACACCAATTAATATGATAATAAAATGTTCTCCCTTTGCACCTTCACATGCTTTGTTCAGTGGTCTTAGATTGCACTATAGAACATTACTTCAATACTTAAAAAGCCCGCTGTGCATTTCACAACTGTAAGTGAGAAATATGTGTTTATATTTAAAATTATAAATAATTACAATATTAATACTGATAATACAACAATTGGTGATGGTATTTTCACATTACAGAATATCAAAAGTTCAGAGTTTGGTATGAAACAAAGCAGGACTTTCTAACATACAAGAATTTAACCCACTACTGTATATGTTTAGAAATTCTCAGCCTAAAACGTCAACTCAAAAGTGATGTGAGGGAAGCTGTGCCTTCTGATTTCCTTTCACTGTTCAAGAACGACAATGTCAGCCACTCCGTGCACTTGAGTGAGCTGTTTACAGTCGAGAGATGCAACCAGCTTCCTGGGCCCGGGTTGAGATGGGATGAAGTGTTCTGTCAGTGTCACTGTGGCGTGACTGCCAACATCACTGGGATAGAGAAGAGGCAACACATTAGACTCAAAAGAAAAATAATGGAGAAAGGAGACAGAGAGCAACAGAAGATGAAGTCTTACCCTACGATCACTTCATG
The DNA here is from genome assembly GCA_038048925.1 of Garcialebias charrua. Lineage (NCBI taxonomy): Eukaryota > Metazoa > Chordata > Actinopteri > Cyprinodontiformes > Rivulidae > Garcialebias > Garcialebias charrua. The sequence goes on from JBBPBX010093267.1 coordinate 6,332, forward strand.
GCCCTTCTGAAGGCCCAGACCCTCCACTCTGAACACAACGTTCTTCAGTGTACATGGTAATGGGTTGGTGAAGTTAATCTTGGCTGACATTTCCTTCCCAACCACAGCATCACCCAGAGGCTGCCAAAAAAAAGAAATACGGCAAGTCTATTAATTTACAAAACACATTTAAAAACAAGTTGCAAACTAAAGTGCTGAACAACAATAATAAAACAAAACAGAGATATGAACATCAATAAAGCAATTTTAAAAAATCTGAAAAGTAAAAGAACATGAAATGATAAAATACTAAACCATAAATGTCAATGAGAACGTGTTTTTGATAGGGATTTAGTAGCAGGAAGTGAAGAGGGCTGTATAAAGGTGGAGGACAGTTTGTTCCAAAGTTTGGGAGCCACAACTGAAAAAGTTCAATCTCTGAGCTTCAACCTTTTCGGAACAACAAAAAGTAGCTGATCCCAGTGCACGTGAACGAAAACAAGGCTGAAGTAAGTCAGAGGTACAAGGGTGTAAGGCCATTTAGGTACTATAAGTCAATGATTTTAACATTTCCATTCAGCGATGCACTGGGCGCTAGTGAAGAGAGGACAAGATGGGTGAGGGTGACATACTCAAACCTACAAGTTCCGGTTAAGAGACAAGCAACAGAGTTTTGGACAAGCTGGAGATGTGAAAGTGGGACCTGACTAACCCCAACATAAAGTGCATTATAAGAGTCAAGTCGGGTTGTGTTGTGAAAAGACATGGATTGCGTTCTAGCTCTGGGCAACACTGACTTGAGTTTTTTCAAGAAACAAAGTCAATGAAGAGAGACTAAAAGTATGCTACAGATTCCAATCTTGTACAGTAAGATCATGTTCAGACACTAATTAGTTGCCTACCGTGACATTGAGGTCAGGTGTTCGGAGCCTGAAGCTTGTCTGGTTGGCTAACACTTGCTTGGTTTCAGTGACTCTTCCACAGAGGGATAGCATCAGCGCTGCCTGATCCACCAACTGGTTCTTGTACTGCTGGTAGGGTAAGATCCATTCAATGCGTTTTTCTGTGTGAAGAAAAAGATAAAGTGTTGAGATAAACACGCAAATAATTGAAATGTTGTTGAATGGACTGTACTGTATTTATATAGCACCTTTCTATCTTATCAAGACACTCAAAGCTCTTTACAACACAATCTGTGTCCTCATTTACCCATTCATACAGCACTCTACTAGATCTGTACAAAGCTATCTATCTACCCATCTATCCATCTATCCATCTATCCATCTATCCATCTATCCTCTATCCTCTATCTATCTATCTATCTATCTATCTATCTATCTATCTATCTATCTATCTATCTATCTATCTATCTATCTATCTATCTATCTATCTATCTATCTATCTATCTATCTATCTATCTATCTATCTATCTATCTATCTATCTATCTATCTATCTATCTATCTATCTATCTATCTATCTATCTATCTATCTATCTATCTATCTATCTATCTATCTATCTATCTATCTATCTATCTATCTATCTATCTATCTATCTATCTATCTATCTATCTATCTATCTATCTATCTATCTATCTATCTATCTATCTATCTATCTATCTATCTATCTATCTATCTATCTATCTATCTATCTATCTATCTATCTTCGTTTAACGTCCGTTTTCCCGATTCCGGGGTGGGACGCTACTTCTTTGTCGCCAAGTTTTTGATGCCAGATTAGGCGGTCAGTTGCGTCCAGTTCATTGAGGTTCAATGCTTTCAAATCTGTTGAATCGTTTGCGCCCAGGTCTTTTTCGGACGGCCTTTGGGACGGGTACCAGGTACTTCAAGGTTTTCAATAGCAAGTATAGCACTGTTTTCACTTCGTGTAACATGACCGAACCATCGCAAACGGTGGCTGCCGGCATGCGTCCTTAATCGCACATAAGCCAGCTCGACGCAGGATTTCGGTCGATTGGATGTGATCTTTAAGACTAATGCGTTGCACCCATCGGAGCATTTTCATGTCGGTTCGGTGAAGTTGCTGTTCGAGTTTTGTTGTCATTGGCCATGTTTCTGCGCCATACAACAGCACGGGACGTATCACTGAGCCATAGAGTCTTGAACGTAGGAGTAGTGGGATGTCGCGCCGCATCAGCATAGAAGCGAGTAGATGCCATTTATTCCATGCCACACGTGTACGTGCCGAAACGGCAGCCTCTGTGTTTAGATCTGTACAAAGCTAATTGAACAAATATTCTAAAGAGACTAGTCAGTGCTTTATCACATTCATATACTGATGGGACACCCATCAGAGGCAATCAGGGGTTCAGTGTCCTGCCCAGGGACACCTCGGCATGTGACTACTGGTGGATTCAAACCCCCAGCTCTTGCATTGGAAGACGACTGCTCTAACCACTCAACCACATCCACCCCGAAGTTAGTTGAGAGTTAGATGTGACGATTTAAGTAATCCTTTAGGCCTTATGCCTCCTACCCACTGCCCCCTTTGTCGAGCGGCCGAAGCGGCCGGATAACACCGGTTTCCATTCAAAGTCTATGGAGGAGACGCGTGGAGTCACGGCGAACAAGGAAGCGGCGAGATTCGAGTGATCGAAGCGGCGCGACGGCAGCCTGCACACGCACGCGCGCGTCGCCGTCGAGCCGCAGACGTCCCAAATGTTGATCTCTGGCGGCTCGACGCATCCGGCAAACAGTCGGGAGAGCCTCGCTATCTGATTACACAACCACAACGGGACTTTTTTCGGACTTTTTAAACTCACCGGATCGAGCCTCCAGGAATTGGACCCAAACTCCGGTAAGAAACGTGGCATTTTTACAGTTGCTGCTGACAGGCTGCTGTCCTCTCCAGTGTAGATCACCCCAAACATAAAAAAAAGTTTTAATCTCATCGAAGACCGTCGGAGGTGCAGTTAAAACAACAACTGAACCCGGAAAACAAGCCAGAGACCCCTCCCTCTGCTACCCCCTAGTGTACGTCATCAGACGGTGTTCAGTGGTTCAGTGGGTCCGTGACCAGCGGCAAAAAGGGGACGGCAGGCGCGTTTCGAGTTGTGCAGTGGGTAGGAGGCATTATTTGGACCTGGCACTAATATTTATCATGGGTGATTAGAACAAGTCTGATAGAGAGCATTCACACCTAGCAATTAAATCTCCATCTCAATGCAACAGGTCCAAGACAGAAACTCAGACATCCCTCTCCCTTTCTCCTCCTGGGAGACCCCAAGGCATTCCCAGACCAGAGAAAATACACTGTCCTTCCAGTGTGTTCTGAGTCAAGCTCAGGGCCTCTTATTGGTGGGATATGCCCAGAAAACCTCCAAAGGGAGGCGGCTTGAAGGCATTCCTGTTCAGATGCCCAAACCACTTCAACTGACTCATTTCGATCCAAAAGAGCAGCAGCTCCACTCTGAGCTCCCCTCGGAAGATGGAGCTCCTCACCTTCTCAGTAAATCACATTACTAGGCAGTGGCACCTCTAAGGATGAGCCAGGCAACCCTAAGAAAGCTCATTTTGGCCACTTGTATCCTGGATCTAATTCTTTTGGCCATGATCTAAACCTCACGATCAGGAAACAGCCCTTGCAGAGTCCAACTCATACCAAGAAATTGACTTGACTTTGTGCCAAGAATGCAGACACAGCTCCTGCTTAGACTGTACAGGGAACAGGTAGCCCTTAAAAGTGCATCCATCCATCCATCCATTATCTTAACTCTTTTTTTTTCTTTCTTTTTTAGAACTCAGGGGGTCACTGGTGCCCATGTCCAGTAGTCACTGTGTGAGAGGCGGGGTGCACCTTGGACAGGTCTCCAGTCCATCACAGGGACACATAGAGACAAACGAGACAAACAACCATTCACTCTCTCACACTTGAGTGACAATTTAGAGTTATCAACTAGCTTAATAAGCAAAAGACCTCCAAGGACTCTGTGAGGTTGATGCAGCAGGACACAGGACATTTGAGGTAAGCCGTATTGTGTCACTTCCTGTTTTCTCTGCTGGTAACTGGAGTAATTTGTTTGCTCGTGCAATCTTTTTGTTTTACATTATCTGTAGCATTTTACATCTTTTATTTTCTCAAACTTACAGTAACTTCAGAAACAAGCGCTCAATACAAAAATTGAATTGAAAAAGCCCTTTGGATAAAGGGTGAAACGTTTTCTGCAACAAATAAAGTCCAGTTGTTTTTGTATTGAGCACTTGTTTCTGATTTTATCATGTCCTGGACGACTGAGAATCTTCACCAGCATACGTATTACAGTAACTTACTTTTACTTTTTAAAGTTATTTTTGTTTTTAATCATATATAATTCTAAACATATAAAAGAAGAAAATCAAAAATCAAACCTTCATTGGGCAAAAGCTCTATGGCTATTTGGTCCTTCTTGATGGCGTTCTTCAGCACACCAGTGTAGTGCATGACAGCTACCTGGCTGTGCAGAGTGGTCTGACGGGGCTCTGAGCTCAGGTTCTTTACCACAATGCTCAGCTTCGCATCACAGCCCATCTTGGGTCCCTCGCCATCTATCTTCACTTCCACATGCACATCTTCTGCTGCAGGAGCACAGTAGACGTCTGGCTTGCTGCCGTAGCGACTTGCTGTCTCTACAGCAATGCGTTCCTCCTCTGAATCTGGAGGAAATAAGAAGGAGGATGTGAGTGAACCACTTTCTTTGACTCCAGGATGTATTAAAGACTACAAGAGCTCCAGAACACCATATACTGTATAAGGCTAACAAAGACACATTTTCATATTGTAAAATAATGATTAATAGATCAAATAACAACATTTGCAAGTTGCTGAAATACAGTATCTGTCTGCTTTTATAGCTTTGATTTACAATTTGTATTTTAGAAGTGCAGTAAATCAAGTTATGAGCCCTGTACCTTCTGGATGCTTGTACAGAAGTGTGATATCTTCTCGTTCATCAGAACCCACAGCTTTGGTGCTGATGCAGTGGCCGACAGCTTTCTTCTCGCTGAAGATCTGGCTGAATGTACCATCTTGATTCCTTTTCCAGTAGATTTTATCACTGTTGACCTGACAAAGAGATGCCAAACACACCTTCTAAAGCTTGATTGTGCAAGAAGGACCAAATACCTAAGAATTTTTTGTTTTTGTTTTACTTTAGTCAAATTCATGTTATAAAACCCCACACCCAAAACGGCATTATAAATGATCCATCTATAAACAAAATCCCTAGTTCAAGATATTAAAAACATGTCAACTTGGGAGGCAAAATATAAAATGTTATTTAAAGTTAAATGATTGTTCTTCAAAATCCTAAAACCTGCTAATTAGAGTAGAGCACACATACTATTCTAACACTGACCTCAGCAAAGACAAAAGGTGTGTCATGTTTAAGGTACACGTGACCAGAGCGGATGGCGCTGATGGAGGAAGGGCCACAGCAGAAGATGCCTTGACTGGTCTCCTGGGGAGTGGAGTCAACAGCCTGCCAGCCTCCGTTGCCAGGAGGAAGGTCTGGTCTGGTCATCCAGCAGTCATTCCACACGTGAAAGTTCCTGCAGGCAGGTAGATTTCAGTTGTTCAAGTTAAAGCCCAAAGTGATATTACATTTTCTAACAAGGTTAAGTCAGGTTATCTGAACGGATTCTTCTTTGTTCATTTCAACCAAGAAGAATCCGTCCAGATGACCTGACTTAACCTTGTTAGATTTTTCTACCTGGATTATTGATCAGGACATTATTACGTTTTGTTAACCTGATTCCCCGTGTCTTGCAAAAGAGGAGCAGTTTGGCTAATTACTTTTTTGTGTGTCTCACATTTAATTCTTCAATTCAATGTAGAGGTTAAAATAGGCTAATTAGTTTATAACTGCAAGGGTAAATGTGGCTAAGCTTTTATTTTAAATTGAACAAAGAGGGGCTTAGTTACAGAAAACCAATTAACAATTAGGATGTAGTGATTAGCTGCGTCATAACTGCTGCCTACTTCAAAGTTAAAGATAAAGGGTGTAATGAACATATGGAATAAATAAAGTCATCTACTACGAGAGTACATTAAGTGCACTAGTAAAGAGCAGATTATTTTCAGTAGTTTAAAATGAGTACTGAAATCACATGATTTCCCTGGGCTTTCAACGTAGTGGGAAATACTTTTGAAGTAGAGCTAAAATAAAATGCATTCCTTCGGTATGCATTTAGCAGCAGTCACCTCTACAAGTACTGTGCTGTCTTGTGCAAAGTTCTCTATCTTACCAAACAGAGTCACTATTGAGGTGATCAATTGGCTCCAAATTTTCATCAAAATAGACGTCTGTCGTGAGGGAAACATCAGTGTCGTGTGCAGACTGGAAGTTGGTCACACTGCGGACAGGTATGCCAAGACAGCGCAGCACTGAAAACAAGAAAAGACGTTCACATGATTTTGCCATTTGTCAGGCTCAACAGATTGAGCAAATTATAATATTTTATGCTTTTTTGCAAGAATAACAAGACAAGCTTAAATGAAAGCAACAAAATATAGCTCCATTCATGACAAACGTAGCAAAGTATGACGAGATTGCCAGTGGCAATGAGACATTCAGGTTGTATTTGAAAAGTCTTGATGACATCAAGGCATGGATGGCTTCTTTTTTAAGTTTTAATGATCCGAAAACTGAAGTTCTATTTATCTCTAGCTCTACCGCTATCTCTGATCCTGTAACCGTTGACTCCCTTCAGACCTATGCAGTCTGTTACAAATCTCGGGATGGTTTTAGACTCTGACTTTAAGTTTAATAAACAGATTAACTCTGTTCTGCAGAAAAGCTTCTTCCAGTTAAGGCAAGTAGCTAAGCTTGAGCCAGTGTTGTCCAGATCTGACCTTGAAAAACTAGTTTGTGGTCCTTTTCACTACCCGACGGGACTACTGTAACACGCTCCATGCTGGGGTCAATCAGGTCTCCATTTCCAGTCTCCAGCTCGTCCATAATGTTGCTGCTGGGCTCTTAACTGGAACTCATAGGTTAGAGCATATTACCGGTACACCAGTTTTGTCCGCCCTTCACTGGCTCCCAGTATGTAACAGAATCAATTTTAAAATTCTCCTGTTGAACTTTAAATGCATAAATGGCCTTGCAGCATCATACCTCTCTGAGCTACTGGAACAATATGTTCCTTCTCAGGCCCTAAGATTATCAGACCAGCTGCTTTTGGCTGTTCCAAAAACAAAACTGAAGCTCAGAGGCAACTGGACATTTTTCAGTCATAGGCCCCGAACTTTGGAACAACATGCCCCCCAACATTAGCAG
>JBBPBX010093268.1:0-13585 GCA_038048925.1 Garcialebias charrua
CCGTGGGCTACAGAAAAAGCACGCTTGCAGACAGTACAGTTGGCTTTGTAGTCATTATCATTCACGCGTTCCAGCCACACATATTCCTTTTCCCACTCGACTCTGTATTTTTGCATCCGTTTATTTTTTTTTCTGGCCTGGGAACGCCTTGGGATTCCCCCAGAGGAGCTGCTCCAAGTGGCTGGGGAGAGGGAAGTCTGGGCCTCCCTACTTAGGCTGCTACCCCCGCGACCCGACCCCGGATAAGCGGAAGAAAATGGATGGATGGATGGATGGGAGTAGTCAAGCTCGAAGGTGATCTATGTTCACTGTTTAAATCACCTGAATGCTTGCCGCTTGCGTCCATGCTGCCTTCTTCTTCAAACCCTGTCGCTGCCGTGTCTTCCGTAAACAGCCAAGACTGGACCAATGAGATGAGCCGGATTCTGTAGTTTCAATCACGTGTGTAAAAGGCTGTCAGCTCATTGGTCACAGAGCAGAGCGGCTTCTTTACCGTAATAATTGACATAAAAGTGCATCATTATTGATCAACTCCATTGACGTTGACAGAATAGTTTTGATTCTCACGATATTACGGGACAAAGTGCGTCCCGTAATAGATCAGTAAGGGACACGTACTTTTGTTTCTAAATACGGAACGATTCCGTTTTTCAAGGGACGGTTGGCAACCCTATGTGCAGGTCATGTGCAGCCTGAAACCATCTGGCTCCCCTTTCGATGTGGTCCCCCCTCGGCTTCTAAAGGAGGTTTTTCACACTCTAGGTCCCTCCATTCTTTCAATTGTAAATAGCAGTCTATCCTCGGGTGTGGTGCCAAAATCATTAAAACATGCTGCTGTTCAACCCCTCCTGAAAAAACCAAACCTCGACCCGTCAGTATTATCCAATTTCAGGCCTGTCTCCAGACTCCCATTTGTTTCTAAACTTCTAGAGAAAATAGTTGAGTCCCAACTAAAGTGCTTCCTGGAGGATCACGCTATCCCCGAGCTATTCCAGTCTGGCTTCAAATCCCTCCACAGCACTGAGACTGCCCTACTGAAGGTTTTTAACGACATCTTTCTATCCACAGATACTGGTGACTCTGTGCTGCTTGTCCTATTGGACCTCACATCCGCTTTCGACACCATCGACCATGAGATCCTCATTGCTAGGTTGGAGCAGTGGGTGGGCATCTCAGGATCAGCCCTAAACTGGTTCAGATCCTACCTCTCTGACAGGTCTTTTTGTGTGTCCATCAATGATTTTACTTCTGCAGTGGCGGCTCTTAAATGGGGGGTTCCGCAGGGGTCCATCCTGTAGAGCTGTCATCGGGCCGGAAATCCACGGCCCTACCCTACCCGAGCCCTTAGTTTAATTACCCAAGCCCGAGGGAGCCCGCTGATTTCCTAGAAATCACCGCCCGACCCGACCCTACCCGATTAAAAAAAAACAACAACAAAAAAAAAAAAAAACACTACGTTTATTTATTAAGCTTTTACTGCGTTCTCCCACTCAGCAAAAGAACTTGATGTTGTTCTTCTGTGTTTTGATGGAGGAGGTGTGAGCGCGCTGCTCGCAGTGACTTTTGAAGCTTCAGGAATGTCAGGAATGCGGCAACTTGTTCCGCCGCAGATGAGAGCAGTGTGCGGACGTGAGCGTGCACCTGACGCACGTCAGCTGGTGACATAATTTTGAGCTTGTTAAAGTTAGGCCACAGAAATAATGCAACTCTGTGCAAGTCGTGGATAATAATTTTGCGCTCCAGCACTTCTGCATGTCGCGCAGAAACACCTGCTGCGGAGAGTCTGTGTGTGAGGACTGGCAGTGTTGCTTCAGTTTCTCATTCCAGAGACAAACCAGGTTGGTGGGATATTTGTCACCCTCCAGTTCTCTCTGTGCACGGTAAAATGGTTCGAGAAATGTCACTAAAAAGTCCAGCATGTCGGGGGAGACGCTGTCCAGGCGCGCGCCGCGCGCCTGCTCTCTGGCTGAGTTTGCGCAATTTGGCTGCGCTCAGTGCGCTGCGGTTTTCACCATCTAAATTCACTCTATTAATTATTTCCTCATCAATAAACTTACTGCCTTATATTCTTTACAAGCAGATTAAAACAATTTTATATTGTGTGCATTTTTATTTAGTTTTGTTTGTGCTGTATGATTAAAAAAAACCACATCAAAGCCCGAGCCCGACCCGCGGCCCGCCAATCAAACGCAAAAATATGGCCCTACCCTACCCGAAGTCGGGTAGGGCTCGGGTAGGGTCGGGCTCGGGCAAAGAAACGACACCTCTAATCCTGGGTCCTCTCTTGTTCTCCTTATACCTGCTTCCACTCGGTGCTATTTTCCGGAAACACAATATACCTTTCCACTTCTACGCTGATGACTGTCAAATCTACTTCCCCCTAAGACAAAATGGTACAGGCTCTATTCAACCTCTGCTCGACTGCCTGGCTGACATCAGGGACTGGATGGCTTTAAATTTCTTAAGCTTCAATGATAAGAAGTCTGAAGCCATATTGTTCCTTCCCAATGACACAACCTCAAACCACTGCATTGACCTGTCTGCTCTACCCCTGTCCGAAAAACAAAAAGTCAAAAATCTGGGAGTGATAATGGATCCTTCCATGAAACTCAACAGTCATGTAAACATGATCGTCAAATCCTGTTTTTTCCAGCTGAGGCGTCTGTCTAAGCTGAAGCCCATATTATCCAAAAAGCACCTGGAGACAGTGATTCACGCATTCATTACATCTAGGCTTGATTACTGCAATTCACTTCTGTTTGGCGTCAGTCAAGCCACCATTGCACGATTACAACTGGTTCAGAACGCAGCTGCCCGATTTTTAACCAGCACACGCAAAAGAGAGCACATTACACCAGTCTTGGCCTCCCTTCACTGGCTACCGGTTCATCTTCGAATCCAATTCAAAATTCTCATGTATGTCTACAAATCGCTGAACAGTCTCGCCCCCGCCTATCTCTCGGATCTGATACACCCATATGTCCCTCCACGTGCTTTGAGGTCAGAGGATCAGGTACTCTTAATAGTTCCAGAAACTCGCCTTAAGCGCAGGGGTGACAGGGCGTTCTCTGTAGCAGGACCAAGACTCTGGAACGAGTTACCGCTGCTCATCAAACAGGCCCCCTCCCTCTCGGTTTTCAAATCCCGGTTAAAAACTCACTACTACTCCATCGCTTTCAATGCCAGCTGATTTGTATTGGATCGTTTGATTTATGATCTGCAATGTTTTTATGTTTTTCGTGTTGTACTTCATTGTCTGTGTTGCCTGTTGCGTGTTTGTTTGTCCAGCACTTTGGTGTGGACTTGTTCCTGTTTAAAGTGCTTTATAAATAAAATGGTATGGTATGGTATGGTAAAACAGAGAAGACAAACTGAAGCGGATTTTAAAAAGTGTTTTTAAAAGTTATTAAGAGATCTTAATGTTTTTCTTTATAGAAAATATTTGTAAATAAAGTTAAATAATTCAAAAAGGATGAAAGTTACAAAGATCAAAAATCATCTGTCAGCTCTGAATGAGATCATCAGTTTGATGATGAACGACTAAAACAGCATCAAGTCTGCAGAAACAGATTGTAACAAAGTGACAGAAGATTAAAAAACATCCAACAATGTTGTGAATGCTGACTCAGCGTTCACACATTAACATGGTTTCTCTTCATGTTCAACACATGAAACACACAGAAATGGGATTTCTGACCTCCAGCTGTGGTCACATGATCAAAACAGGTTCCAGATGTTCTGATGGAGCAACAGACAGAATCAGTTTTCATCTTTCAGGATTCTGGAAGTCCTTTGATTCCAGCTGCAGCTGTTGTTAAATGTGTGTTTGTGTTAGTCAAACATCTGGATGGGTCACACAATGGGAGCCTTGTGTGGGACTTGAATGGACTGATGATCCAGAGTACAGGTGTCCCCATACTAGTTCTTTCAGACTGAGTACAAGTACTTCAGTTTGGGTACTTGCTGATACTGAGTACTGATACTGAGAAGTGAATGAGTTAGTACTTAAACATTAAACTATGACTTTAGTTTTATAAAGAACAGGAAACAGTCAGCTGTCTCATCATCACCTGCGTTTATCTTCAAATGTCTCTGAACTATGGACATTTTTTATTATTTGTCCTCATTTAAGGACAAAGTGGACGGGGAGATCACGTCACCAAACATCAAAGTGGCGTTGGTCTTGTTGAGGGATGTGTATAAATGCAGCACGCTCTATTATTTGACTTTATTAAAATAGACTTTATAACTTTTCTGCTTCTTTACTGTTGTTGTGAACGATGTGAAATGTTTCCATGATGCTTCCTCGTGTTATAATCATTCTTCATGGGACTAACAGTCAGGAGACAGTGGAGAGCTCGTCTTTTATTCTGTTCCAGACCTTTGAATGAAATGGTACACACAGAGAGTATTCCCTGTGGGACTCCTGGAGAAGTGTTGACCTCCTGTGTGCAGCTGCTGGTTCGATTCTGAAAGCAGCAGGACGAGGTGAAGGCCCCTGAAGAGTTTTCTACAAACCTTTTCATTTCAGGAAGTCAGAGCGAGTCAGAGACTCAGACGAGGCAAAGAGACGTGAAGAAGTTCTGTTCTTGATGACGTGTTGACCTGCTGCCACTTGTTGGCTCTTCTCCAAACTTTGTCATAAACTTCATGACGTCCACACCTGATCGTCTGACAACCAGTTTGTTCCACGACAGCTCTTCAGTAATGGAGTCATGAGTAAGTATGAGGACTGGAGGCTGCTACCAGACACCACTCATCCAGATGTGTAGAGCTGCCACAGCTGTCTGTTAGAGAGGAAGAGGAAAGAGCAGCAACACACACACACACACACACGGCACATTGATTTCCTGAACAAACACAGAGGAGGAGACATGAAAGTGAAAGAGCTTCACTTGGTTCTGACTCCATTTTGTGTCGACAGCAGAAGAACGAGGACTGAAAGCTGAATGAGGTGATGATGACGCAACATTCTTCTTCTCCTCTCAGAGGTGATGATGTCTCAACATTCTTCTTCTCCTCTCAGAGGTGATGATGACTCAACATTCTTCTTCTTCTCTCAGAGGTGATGATGACTCAACATTCTTCTTCTCCTCTCAGAGGTGAGTGTTGACTCAACATTCTTCTTCTCCTCAGAGGTGATGATGACTCAACATTCTTCTTCTCCTCTCAGAGGTGAGTGTTGACTCAACATTCTTCTTCTTCTCCTCTCAGATGTGATGTTGACTCCATAGATATATATACACTAGATAATCTGAGGCGGAGTCTCCGGCGTCGTCAAGCGGCAGCCATCTTGCCACAGACAGCAACATTAGCTGCAGCTGTGGAAACCGTATGGAGGTGAGGGATTTACACAAACAAAAATACACTTAACTCGCTGTAATCTTGACGGATTTACAAACGGTTTATTTTTTTAAAAACGTTATTAACGTGGCTATGATTTTTTGGTAATCAGAGAGCAGTTTCGTCTTTTTTAAAACGATTTATTCATGTTTTGTAAGAGGGGGTGAAGAGACGACACAGGAGACGGGCTGCAGAACTTCACCTTTTAATCAACTCCTACTAAAAACTGGCAGGAACCCGCCCAACACTGCTTTATATACCCACATAACATCCGGTCCTCTGGACCTTTCACAATAAAAGCATCCTGTAATACATTCGGTCCACTGGGTGTGAGTAGAGCCCCCTAGTGGTCCACCACACACGCCCCCCCAGAACACCCAGTAAGGTCCATCACTAGTCCCGCATTTTAGGTTTGATCAAACGACCAGAACGGCTGAACCTGGGCCCTGCAGAACCAGTCTGATGAAGTGGAGGGCTACGAGGAGGGTCTGCAGAAGATTCGGGCTCCAATGGACGTTGAGAGTTTCCGGAAGAAGGACCGCCGTCCGTTAATAATGTGGATGGAGGTCTGCCTCTGCGAGGAGCTTGGGCCGTAACAACCTGATCATCTGACATAACATGAGCTGGTTTAAGCCTATCAATACAGACAGTCTCAGTACGACCCCCTAAATCCAAAATGAAATGTTTCGGACCTGGTTGAAGAACTCGAAACGGTCCATCATACAAAGGCTGTAGTGGTGTCCTGTGTGCATTGTGTTTGACAAAAACAAATTTAGAGGACTCCAGACTCTTAGGGACAAATGACTGCGGTAAACAATGGTGTACCGGACCGGGGACACGAAAAGGGGCCTCCTGAGGTGAAAGATGGAGCAACGGTGGAGCGAACTGTGGTGAGGGTACCTCAGGTAAAAACTCACCGGGGACGCGCACAGGCTGACCGTAAACCATTTCAGCCGGGGAAGAGCTCAGGTCTTCTTTGGTTGCGGTACGCAACCCCAACAAAACCCAGGGAAGGCGGTCAATCCAGTTGTCACCGGTCAATGCAGCACGAAGTGCAGCTTTCAATGACCTGTGAAACCGTTCACACAAACCATTAGCTTGGGGGTTGTAAGCGGTGGTCCTGTGAACGTTAGTCCCCAGACCCTTGGCCATGGTAGACCAAAGCTCCGAAACAAACTGCGGGCCCCTGTCCGATGTAATGTCTGAAGGGGGGCCGAAACGTGCAACCCAGGTAGACAAAAAGGCCCGGGCCACCACTGCAGATGTTGTGGACGTCAGAGGAACCACCTCTGGCCACCTGGTGGTCCGGTCTATCATAGTCAGCAGATGAGTAAAACCCTGTGATGGAGGCAGAGGGCCTACTAGGTCTACGTGCACATGATCAAACCGCCGACTTGGGATGGGGAAAGGTTCCAACGGTGCTTTGGTGTGCCTGTTGACCTTAGCACGCTGGCATGGAACACACGCTGCTGCCCACTCCTTAACTGCTTTACGCAGACCGGGCCAAACAAACTTTGAGCTGACCAGTTTCACAGAGGCTCTAACACCTGGGTGAGAAAGGGAATGTAAGGAGTCAAAAACGCGGCGTCGCCATGAAACTGGAACCAGGGGGCGGGGCCTGCCCGTAGATACGTCACAGAGCAGGAGAGGACCTCCGTCATTCACCCGCCTTTCCTCCAACTCGAGGCCTGTGGGGCCGGACTGGAGCTCGAGTATTTCTGCGTCGCTACGTTGGTCCGCAGCCATAGCAGAAAAATCGATGCCAACGTACACGGGAGCGATCAGCACCCGGGAGAGACAGTCAGCCACCACATTGGATTTTCCAGCCACATGCTGAATGTCTGTAGTAAATTCAGACACCGCTGCGAGGTGGCGTTGCTGGCGAGCAGACCAGGGGTCAGAAATTTTTGACATAGCAAACACCAGGGGTTTGTGGTCAACGTATGCAGTGAACTGGCGGCCTTCCAGGAAAAACCTGAAATGGCGTGTAGCCAGGTAAAGCGCCAGCAACTCTCTGTCAAAAACACTGTATTTCAGCTCATTGTCCCGCAGCGTACGGCTGAAAAATGCAAGCGGCTGCCAAACCCCGGAAACCTGCTGTTCTAACACAGCCCCCACCGCAACATCAGATGCGTCGGTTGTTAAAGCTATTTGCGCCGCTGGGGATGGATGGGCCAAAAGGGCAGCAGTGGCCAGTGCAGCTTTAGCGTCACCAAATGCCTGTAGGCGTTCTGGTGTCCAGTCCACGCTGTCGTTGGGCTTTTTCTTTTTCAGCGCTCTATAGAGCGGACTCAGCAGTTGTGCTGCCCTGGGGAGGAAACGGTTATAGAAGTTAACCATTCCCAAAAACTCTTGTAGCGCTTTAACAGACTGGGGCTGTGGGAAATCTGACACCGCCTGCACTTTGTTTGGTAACGGGACGGCGCCACTTGCGGAAATGCGGTGGCCCAAAAAGTCAATGACTGGCAGCCCAAATTGGCATTTCGCTGTGTTTACAATCAGGCCATGTGCTGCCAGGCGCTGAAAAACCTCACGGAGGTGGGACAGGTGCTGCTCAGCCGAGCTGCTAGCCACCAGGATGTCGTCCAAGTACACAAATACGAAGGACAGACCCCTTAGGACTGAATCCATCAACCGCTGAAATGTTTGTGCTGCACCTTTAAGACCAAAAGGCATGCGCAAAAACTCAAACAGGCCGAAAGGCGTGATAACAGCGGTCTTAGGGACATCCTCCACATGCACAGGAACCTGGTGGTATCCCCGTACTAAATCTACTTTAGAAAAAATGGAGGTCCCAGCCAGGTGCACTGAAAAATCCTGGATGTGGGGGATGGGATAACGATCGTTCTCTGTGATGTTATTGAGGCGGCGGAAATCTCCACATGGCCGCCATTTGCCATCTGCCTTGGGCACCATGTGGAGGGGGGAGGCCCACGGACTGTTTGAGCGCTGCACGATGCCTAAACGCTCCATGTTAGCAAACTCTTCCTGTGCGATTGCTAGCTTAGTAGCATCGAGGCGGCGTGCACGTGCGAACACCGGGGGCCCCGTTGTGGGAATATAATGTTCGACCCCATGTTTTGTGTTTGTGGTTGCAAAATCAGGAACAGTCAGCGAGGGAAACTCAGACAATAAACGCTGAAACACATTACCTGAAGCTAAAAAGTTAGCATGCATTAAAGGCCCAGCTCCTCGCGTCTTACAAGGCAGTGACGAAAAAGACACAGCGTCGATCAAACGTCTGTTAGCAATGTCAACAAGGAGCCCGTGAGCACAAA
The DNA here is from genome assembly GCA_038048925.1 of Garcialebias charrua. NCBI lineage: Eukaryota > Metazoa > Chordata > Actinopteri > Cyprinodontiformes > Rivulidae > Garcialebias > Garcialebias charrua. The sequence goes on from JBBPBX010093268.1 coordinate 8,622, forward strand.
GAAAATCAGCCCCTAAAATAGGGACCGAGCTAGCAGCTACCACAAAGTTCCACCGGAAGTCCCGTTCATGGAAACGCACAGTCACCAACCTTTCGCCAAACGTCTTGACGGGAGAGCCATTCGCCGCGGTCAGCTGTGGCCCGCAGCCTTCAGCCAACCTGTCGGAGCCAGTCGGGGGGACGAGGCTCCTCTGCGACCCCGAGTCCACGAGGAACCGCCTCCCTGACTTCGAGTCCTCGATGAAAAGCAGCCTTTCCTTCTCGCCAACGGCTGCGACTGCTAGCGGCTGTTGGCGGTCTCGTTTCCCTGCGGCTTGAAGCTGCACGGCGGGACGCACCGTCGTGCTTTGGCGCCAAAACGCGCGTGGTAGAAACAAAGAACGGGACCTGCCCGCCTGCGGCTAGTGACTCCTGCCACCACCGCTGGCTCGTCCGGCGCTGTGTGCGTCGCTCGAAACTCGGGCGCTGCTGGAGATCCAGGGACCACCGCCTGTACCGCGAAGGTCCTCGCGGTTAGAATGATGCGGTCGGCTTCTTCGGCCAGCGAGCGGTAATCCTTCTCCTGCAGAAACGGGGAGTTGGCCAGGGCGGTTCGCACAGGAGCTGGAAGCTGGCGGAGGACGAGGTGGCGGAAGAGGAACTCGCAGTCGTCTGATCCCCGCAAGGACAACATGCTCTCCACGAGCTCGAGAGCTGTTCCGTCGCCCAAACCGGAGAAGGAAAATAGTTTCTCAGCGCGCTCCGCCTCTGAGAGTGTGTAGCGCCGCAGAAGAAGCTTCTTGAGGGCGTCGTACTTTCCTTGTGCTGGAGGGTTTTGTAGCAGGCTCATTACCCGCTGGGTTGTCAGCGGATCCAGCGAAGCAACCACATGGTGGTATTTGGTGTCGTCAACAGAAATCCCGCGAAGAGCAAACTGTGATTCGATGTGAGCGAACCACGACTGAGGCGCGTGCAGCCAGAAGTCCGGGATTTTAACGGCCACCGAAAAAGCGAGCGGGGCCGCCTGTGTAGGTTCCACAGCCGTGGACAGCAGTAGAGAGCTGGCTGAAGCGTCAGATGTCGACATATTCAAATCACGTCGGGGTCACCAGTGTAAGAGGGGGTGAAGAGACGACACAGGAGACGGGCTGCAGAACTCCTACTCAACTCCTACTAAAAACTGGCGGGAACCCGCCCAACACTGCTTTATATACCCACATAACATCCGGTCCTCTGGACCTTTCACAATAAAAGCATCCTGTAATACATTCGGTCCACTGGGTGTGAGTAGAGCCCCCTAGTGGTCCACCACAGTTTCATATTTATAGTTGGGTGTCACACTCACACTGTATTTATTAGCAGACTATTAACCAGAGCCTTTGATTAAGGGCTAGCTAGTATTCCAAACATTTCCCCAGCATTCTTAGATCACTAGGAGCTCTTTGTTTTTAACTGAACTAAAGCTGCACATGATTTCCAAGCAGTTTGTTATGTTCAAAACTACGGTAATTACTGCTTTGTGTTTTACAGAAATACTCTTTGACAAGATGCCTGACTTTTGTGCAGCCTATGGATGCTCCAATAGACGTAACATCAAAACAAGAAACCATGGGATCACATTTCACCAGTAAGACTCTGTGACAGTATTATTACTTTAATTAGAATAATCATAGTTATATTTTGGATCAGTGCACATTACAGGTCATGCTACACATGAAAAGTGGGACTATGTGAGATAATATTATTGACATATTATACATAATATATATTTACATAATAATGACATAATATATATTTACAGCACTTTGGTTGACCTTGTTGTTGTTTTAAGTGCTCTATAAATAAAATGGTATGGTATAAGGCTTGTAAAAGTATCTTTATATAAATTATGATTCAGTGTTTCTTTTGGACACCATTTTTAATAGCTGTTTTATTGTACCAAAAGTAAATGCAAGCACACCAAAAGTATGATATATGTGTATACTTGTCATTACTATAATTCAAAGGTAAAGAAAGGAAGTGTGGAAAATAATGACCAGCTTCTTCATGTTTTTAAGGTTTCCCAAAACCAGAGAGAGGAGGCGGCAGTGGGAAGTTGCCCTGAGAAGAGAGGGTTTTGTTGCCCTGGACAGGACACTGCTCTGCAGTGATCACTTCATGTCTGAGGACTTTGATCGGACAGGGCAGACTGTCAGATTAAAAGATGGTGTTGTTCCAACACTTTTCAATTTTCCATCTCATCTTCAAAGGGTATGTACCATTGACCTACAAGAATTCAAAAATATGTCTCTGTTCCTGCTCTTGTGTTTAGTCACCGCCACCCCCAAAAGTAAATGTTAAGATCCTAAACTCATTCTTTCTTGGGACCTGTTTGTAATTATACAATATTTGCTTTATTTGATTAAGATTCCTCTCTATCCTGGGATTTATCATCAATATTGACACATTGATGTCAATGGTTCCTGTGCTGCTTGATGGGCAGCGATATATCCTGACCTACAGGTTCAGCCAGGACCACTTGGAGCTTCTCTTTAACTCCATCAGAGCATCTGGTACAATTCATAATTATTTTTTAACACAACACTAAGTGACCGGAACTGTCAGCAACTGTATTGTTTTCAATTTGTTGATCCATGTTTTCTTTTTTTTTTTAGGAAAATACATTTGGTTTGTTTATTTGTTTGAAAAATCTGTGAATATGTAATATACTGTTATATATCTTGTGTCTATTTTAAGGTGGATGGAATAACAACCCTAGTGCCAGCCAGTTCAAGAACCCTCCCCAGGAACCTATGCTAGGATCCTGTTTGTGGACTTCAGCTCTGCATTCAACACCATCCTTCCTGCTCTGCTCCAAGACAAGCTTTCTCTGCTCGGTGTACCTGACGCCACCTGCAGGTGGATCACTGACTTCCTGACAGACCGGAGTCAGCGCGTGCGGCTGGGGAAAGCTGTCTCGGACACTCAGACCATAAGCACAGGTTCACCACAAGGATGTGTCCTTTCCCCTCTGCTCTTCTCCCTGTACACCAACTGCTGCACCTCCAGCCATGACTCCGTAAAACTTATTAAGTTTGCGGACGACACCACCCTCATCGGGCTCATCTCGGATGATGATGAGTCTGCGTACAGGAGAGAGGTGGGCCGGCTGGTGACCTGGTGCAGCAACAACAACCTGGAGCTCAACGCCCAGAAGACAGTGGAGATGATTGTGGACTTCAGGAAAGACAGAGCCCCTCTGCCCCCCATCACCTTTAACAACACCCCCATCATCATTGGGGACTGCTACCGGTTCCTCGGCACCACCATCACCCAGGACCTCAAGTGGGAGCCAACCATCAGCTCCCTCATCAAAAAGGCTCAGCAGAGGATGTACTTCCTGCGACAGCTGAGGAAGGCCAAGCTGCCGGCCAAGCTGATGGTGCAGTTCTACACGGCCATCATCGAGTCCATTCTCAGCGCGTCCATCACAGTGTGGTACGCCGGGGCCACTGTCAGGGACAGACACAGACTGCAGCGCATTGTGCGCTCTGCTGAGAAGGTAATCGGCTGTAGTCTCCCATCTCTCCATGACCTGTACGTCTCCAGGACTGTGAGGCGAGCAGGTCGGATCACAGCTGACCCTTCTCACCCTGCATACGGTCTGTTCGAACCACTCCCCTCAGGCAGGAGGCTTCGGTCAATTGGGACCAGAACCTCCCGCCATAAAAACAGTTTCTTCCCCTCTGCTGTCAGACTCTTGAACACTCATAACCATGCTACCTCATAACTTGCCTTGGTCGCTGTATTTTGTATTTGTTCTTTGTATTTTGATTGGGAATCACTGTATCACTGTATTTTGATTGCACCACTCTAATTGCGCTGTTTCTTAGTAGTTTTTGTTCACTGAATATTGTATTGATTGTATTGATGTTTTATGGTTTATGTTTTTTGTGTCTTATGTTTTTATATTTTATGCACCGTTATGCCGAAGCAAATTCCTAGTCTGTGAATCCTGTTCATTGACAATGGCGATAATAAACTGAATCTGAATCTGAATCTGAATCTGAAAATAATTCTTAGATAATAAGATATCCCCTTTTTAGTTCTGCCTTTTCACATTTCTGTTCTGAACAGGCTGTTTATGATAATGAGCTCTGAAGTCCACGCCCTTCAAAAATCTGTTTACATTAACTCCGCCCTCTGTAACAACCAGTATCTCTAATCTGTTGTTGTTTTAAAATTAGCTCTTTTTTATTACTCATTTGACTTACTGTTAGTGCTAGCTTAAGATAACTTACCGAAAGCCGTCTGCGCGCGCCGCCATTAGCTGCTCCTTTTAGCATTAGCCCACCCGAATCCGAGGCTAATGATAGCTCTTCCTCCTCCGGCACACCGCCCGCTTAGCTCCGCTCGTTGCATGCAGCGCTTTGGGAGCGATCGCTGCTCCAGTCCAGACACATACACAAAGTTCACCGAGTGTTTCCAGTTAATTTATCCGTATGAGGCAACCTCTGACCGGACCCACGGTCCTCAAAAGCCAGCAGTTCCCAGCAGCTCCCGCCCGCAGATGGTCCCTTCGCCGGCGGTCTGCTCGTTTTATTTCTGCCGGCTGCGCGTTGGGAGCGATCGCTAATACGCTAAAAATTGAACTAAAACGTAAAAATAACAATTATACTTTATTTATAAAGCCATTTAAAACAACCACAGCTGCAACAAAGTGCTGTACACATGAAATTAAGAACATTTAAACAAAAGATGAGATGAAATCAGGAAAAACAACCGTCACGTCTTTTATACTGAAGTGGGTTGAGCCTAACCAGGGGTTGCTAGGTGAGGGGCTGGACTCAGGTTTGGGGTGGGTTGTGGCTGCGGCTTGTGACGTCACAAACCGCAGGATTTGAAAACGAGACATTTATATCCCTGAAAAATAAATCTACTTAGAGTAAATATACCACTGGGTGCATTTCTTTGGCCCTAGGACTGTTTTTTTAAGAAGTAAATACC
>JBBPBX010093269.1:0-13585 GCA_038048925.1 Garcialebias charrua
TACAAATAAGACAAAGAATGTGTGATTGCACGAAGTATTGAGCTCTTGTTAAATAATATCAGCTACTGAGCTCAGTGAGGAAACCCTGAGATACTGAGCACATACATACAGACACACAAATGTAGAACGATATTCAACGTTTATCACTCACTGCCATGATTACGTATGGCGTTGCCTGTGTATGTTAGCAAAATATCCCGTGAACTGATTTGATTTTAAAGCTACAGTCTGCAGTTTCTGTAGTGCAGTCTGAAAGTTTTCTAACAATATATTTTTAACACATTTCTTCACTCTGTCACTATCTCCTGACAGACTGATGTTAGACAAAGTAATCTTTGAAAAAACTATAGTCCCCTTGCTTCTCCAGGTGTTACTAAAAGCATTTCTAAAAACCCACAGTGACCCGCCGTTAACCAGCCAATAAAAACAGAGCTTCTCACGCTCCTAACCCACGCCCCCGCCTGTCCCAGCCCCAGCGGCCGCGCACGTTCTCGTTCAAAGGATTGCAAAGCGATGCAAAACTGTTTTGTATGTGACACAAATGTATTAAATTCCCCTTCTTCATCCCTGATCTGGACTTTTCTTTTGTTTTTTTGCCAAAAGTCAAGTGATCGCTTCCTCCTCCTCAGACTCCATGACTGAAACAATGAGGAAATGAATGAATTCGTCACGAGCGAATTAAACTCGGGTTCAACGTGGCTCAGCGAGGCGATTTGCTGGTGTTCTGGTGTGCATGTTTTTATTTTATTTTTTAGAACGTTTTATTAACATATAAACACAGAAGATCGCAGCGGTTGAGACAGGACACGCAGTGGAGGTGGAGCAAAGAAGGCAGAGCTGCGAGAGCAAGGGGGAGCAGAGCCATATATGGCTCTGAGGGGGAGGGACCAGAATGCTGTCCCTGTTGAAAATTTTTCTAAGTGCTGCGTTCTACGGAAACTGCAGACCGCACCTTTAATAAACTCTCAGAAGGAAACATCTACTGTATTACTGCAATCTATTGCCAGTTCAAGATGGCCACCACAGCTAACCAACACAAAACTGGTTAGCACTCAGTTAGTTTAACAAAAACTTAACTACAATGTGGTGTGGTCATAGCTGAGAGACATCTCCTGCATTAACAATATCTGTTTAAAACTGTGTCATGCAGGGCAGCAGGTGAGAATTAGTCCTTCAAGAAAAGCTACTTGATATAGTGCGTGTATGACTAAAGCACGCACGTAACAAACTTCACGTTGCACTGGATTTTAGCTGTTCTATCCACATTGTTAAATCACTAAATCAGTTTAACCCAAATAGATCTGCTTCAAGTCCAAGTGCTTCAAAGCTAACGCGACACAAGACGCAGCTTTTGATCAACCTCACAAACCAGCACGTGTGTCAGTTTCACTGTAAGTTGTCAGGAGCTAATGATTGAAGCAGTCAGTACGCAGTGGTATTCTTCGCTGAACAAACATCTGAATGCGCGCGTTAGGACTGAGGTCATTTATCACTGCAGCTGATTGCAAATTCAACAGTTGCTCAACGCTGCCTCGCAGACAAACACAGCTCCTCGTACTGCCCTCTCTGTCGTAAGCAACAGTTTGACATGCCCCAGCAGGCGCACATGGCTGTAACCACAGAAACAACACGTTAGGTGTGGCAGGAAGTGGTGCCAAAAAGCAGCGTTTCAGAGTACGAGCGCGGATTTTATTATTATTTTTTACTGGTAAATGTTGTGGTCATAGCTCAAGACGGCGCTGAGAGGAAGATTAAAACAACACCCAAAAGATTTATGAGTATGATTATATGTATCCGTATGTGGCTGCCCTCTGCTGAAAGTCAGGCAATAATCCTTGTGCCTGTCTGTGTGTCATGGTTTGTCTGTTTGTTAGCAAAATATCTCATGAAGCACTGAATGGACTCGAACAAAACTCCCTAAAAATGAATGTAAGCTGATTGAAGATGACCACGCAGCTAACCAACTTACATGTGACCAAACTGCATTATTTTACAACATACAATGATGTTGGTTTAAAATGTGAAAGTTGCAGAAGATAATTATTCCTTTAAGAGAAATTTAGTATTTCATTACTGGTATTTGTATAAATATTTATACTGGTTGAGTAAACAAGGTACATTTTCTTCATCAGAAGTTTCAGCTCACAATGTTTGACTTTGTTGTTGGGCACAGTGAAACTGTAGGTAGAGCTGCTGCCTCGCGGTGAGCAGGTCGCCGGTTCAAATCCCGGTCTGGGGGGTCTTTCTGGGTGGAGTTTGCATGTTCTCTCCGTGAATGTGTGGGCTTTCCCCGGGTACTCCAGTTTCCTCCCACAGACCAAAAACATGCATGTTAGACTGATTGGTAACACTAAATTGTCTCTAGGTGTGAGAGAGAGAGTGATGGACTGGAGACCTGTCTATGTGTCCCTGTGATGGACTGGAGACCTGTCCAGTGTGTCCCTGTGATGGACTGGAGACCTGTCCAATGTGTCCCTGTGATGGACTGGAGACCTGTCCAGTATGTCCCTGTGATGGACTGGAGACCTGTCCAGTATGTCCCTGTGATGGACTGGAGACCTGTCCAATGTGTCCCTGTGATGGACTGGAGACCTGTCCAGTGTGTCCCTGTGATGGACTGGAGACCTGTCCAATGTCCCTGTGATGGACTGGAGACCTGTCCAGTGTCCCTGTGATGGACTGGAGACCTGTCCAGTATGTGTCCCTGTGATGGACTGGAGACCTGTCCAGTGTGTCCCTGTGATGGACTGGAGACCTGTCCAGTGTGTCCCTGTGATGGACTGGAGACCTGTCCAGTGTGTCCCTGTGATGGACTGGAGACCTGTCCAGTGTGTCCCTGTGATGGACTGGAGACCTGTCCAGTGTGTCCCTGTGATGGACTGGAGACCTGTCCAATGTGTCCCTGTGATGGACTGGAGACCTGTCCAGTATGTCCCTGTGATGGACTGGAGACCTGTCCAGTGTGTCCCTGTGATGGACTGGAGACCTGTCCAATGTGTCCCTGTGATGGACTGGAGACCTGTCCAGTGTGTCCCTGTGATGGACTGGAGACCTGTCCAATGTGTCCCTGTGATGGACTGGAGACCTGTCCAGTGTGTCCCTGTGATGGACTGGAGACCTGTCCAATGTGTCCCTGTGATGGACTGGAGACCTGTCCAGTGTGTCCCTGTGATGGACTGGAGACCTGTCCAGTGTGTCCCTGTGATGGACTGGAGACCTGTCCAATGTGTCCCTGTGATGGACTGGAGACCTGTCCAGGTGTCCCTGTGATGGACTGGAGACCTGTCCAAGTGTCCCTGTGATGGACTGGAGACCTGTCCAAGTGTCCCTGTGATGGACTGGAGACCTGTCCAAGTGTCCCTGTGATGGACTGGAGACCTGTCCAGTGTCCCTGTGATGGACTGGAGACCTGTCCAAGTGTCCCTGTGATGGACTGGAGACCTGTCCAGGTGTCCCTGTGATGGACTGGAGACCTGTCCAGTGTGTCCCTGTGATGGACTGGAGACCTGTCCAATGTGTCCCTGTGATGGACTGGAGACCTGTCCATGTGTCCCTGTGATGGACTGGAGACCTGTCCAATGTGTCCCTGTGATGGACTGGAGACCTGTCCAATGTGTCCCTGTGATGGACTGGAGACCTGTCCAGTGTGTCCCTGTGATGGACTGGAGACCTGTCCAATGTGTCCCTGTGATGGACTGGAGACCTGTCCAGTGTGTCCCTGTGATGGACTGGAGACCTGTCCAATGTGTCCCTGTGATGGACTGGAGACCTGTCCAATGTGTCCCTGTGATGGACTGGAGACCTGTCCAATGTGTCCCTGTGATGGACTGGAGACCTGTCCAATGTGTCCCTGTGATGGACTGGAGACCTGTCCAATGTCTCCCTGTGATGGACTGGAGACCTGTCCAGTGTGTCCCTGTGATGGACTGGAGACCTGTCCAGTGTGTCCCTGTGATGGACTGGAGACCTGTCCAATGTGTCCCTGTGATGGACTGGAGACCTGTCCAGTATGTCCCTGTGATGGACTGGAGACCTGTCCAATGTGTCCCTGTGATGGACTGGAGACCTGTCCAGTATGTCCCTGTGATGGACTGGAGACCTGTCCAATGTGTCCCTGTGATGGACTGGAGACCTGTCCAGTGTGTCCCTGTGATGGACTGGAGACCTGTCCAGTGTGTCCCTGTGATGGACTGGAGACCTGTCCAATGTGTCCCTGTGATGGACTGGAGACCTGTCCAATGTGTCCCTGTGATGGACTGGAGACCTGTCCAGTGTGTCCCTGTGATGGACTGGAGACCTGTCCAGTGTGTCCCTGTGATGGACTGGAGACCTGTCCAGTGTGTCCCTGTGATGGACTGGAGACCTGTCCAATGTGTCCCTGTGATGGACTGGAGACCTGTCCAGTGTGTCCCTGTGATGGACTGGAGACCTGTCCAGTGTGTCCCTGTGATGGACTGGAGACCTGTCCAGTGTGTCCCTGTGATGGACTGGAGACCTGTCCAATGTGTCCCTGTGATGGACTGGAGACCTGTCCAATGTGTCCCTGTGATGGACTGGAGACCTGTCCAATGTGTCCCTGTGATGGACTGGAGACCTGTCCAGTATGTCCCTGTGATGGACTGGAGACCTGTCCAGTGTGTCCCTGTGATGGACTGGAGACCTGTCCAGTGTGTCCCTGTGATGGACTGGAGACCTGTCCAGTGTGTCCCTGTGATGGACTGGAGACCTGTCCAATGTGTCCCTGTGATGGACTGGAGACCTGTCCAGTGTGTCCCTGTGATGGACTGGAGACCTGTCCAGTGTGTCCCTGTGATGGACTGGAGACCTGTCCAGTGTGTCCCTGTGATGGACTGGAGACCTGTCCAATGTGTCCCTGTGATGGACTGGAGACCTGTCCAGTGTGTCCCTGTGATGGACTGGAGACCTGTCCAGTGTGTCCCTGTGATGGACTGGAGACCTGTCCAATGTGTCCCTGTGATGGACTGGAGACCTGTCCAGTGTGTCCCTGTGATGGACTGGAGACCTGTCCAGTGTGTCCCTGTGATGGACTGGAGACCTGTCCAATGTGTCCCTGTGATGGACTGGAGACCTGTCCAGTGTGTCCCTGTGATGGACTGGAGACCTGTCCAGTGTGTCCCTGTGATGGACTGGAGACCTGTCCAGTGTGTCCCTGTGATGGACTGGAGACCTGTCCAGTGTGTCCCTGTGATGGACTGGAGACCTGTCCAGTATGTCCCTGTGATGGACTGGAGACCTGTCCAATGTGTCCCTGTGATGGACTGGAGACCTGTCCATATGTCCCTGTGATGGACTGGAGACCTGTCCAGTATGTCCCTGTGATGGACTGGAGACCTGTCCAGTGTGTCCCTGTGATGGACTGGAGACCTGTCCAGTGTGTCCCTGTGATGGACTGGAGACCTGTCCAGTATGTCCCTGTGATGGACTGGAGACCTGTCCAGTGTGTCCCTGTGATGGACTGGAGACCTGTCCAATGTGTCCCTGTGATGGACTGGAGACCTGTCCAGTGTGTCCCTGTGATGGACTGGAGACCTGTCCAATGTGTCCCTGTGATGGACTGGAGACCTGTCCAGTATGTCCCTGTGATGGACTGGAGACCTGTCCAGTGTGTCCCTGTGATGGACTGGAGACCTGTCCAGTGTGTCCCTGTGATGGACTGGAGACCTGTCCAGTGTGTCCCTGTGATGGACTGGAGACCTGTCCAATGTGTCCCTGTGATGGACTGGAGACCTGTCCAATGTGTCCCTGTGATGGACTGGAGACCTGTCCAGTGTGTCCCTGTGATGGACTGGAGACCTGTCCAATGTGTCCCTGTGATGGACTGGAGACCTGTCCAGTGTGTCCCTGTGATGGACTGGAGACCTGTCCAGTGTGTCCCTGTGATGGACTGGAGACCTGTCCAGTGTGTCCCTGTGATGGACTGGAGACCTGTCCAATGTGTCCCTGTGATGGACTGGAGACCTGTCCAGTATGTCCCTGTGATGGACTGGAGACCTGTCCAGTATGTCCCTGTGATGGACTGGAGACCTGTCCAGTGTGTCCCTGTGATGGACTGGAGACCTGTCCAATGTGTCCCTGTGATGGACTGGAGACCTGTCCAGTGTGTCCCTGTGATGGACTGGAGACCTGTCCAGTATGTCCCTGTGATGGACTGGAGACCTGTCCAGTGTGTCCCTGTGATGGACTGGAGACCTGTCCAGTGTGTCCCTGTGATGGACTGGAGACCTGTCCAATGTGTCCCTGTGATGGACTGGAGACCTGTCCAGTATGTCCCTGTGATGGACTGGAGACCTGTCCAGTTGTCCCTGTGATGGACTGGAGACCTGTCCAGTGTGTCCCTGTGATGGACTGGAGACCTGTCCAGTGTGTCCCTGTGATGGACTGGAGACCTGTCCAGTGTGTCCCTGTGATGGACTGGAGACCTGTCCAGTATGTCCCTGTGATGGACTGGAGACCTGTCCAGTATGTCCCTGTGATGGACTGGAGACCTGTCCAATGTCCCTGTGATGGACTGGAGACCTGTCCAGTATGTCCCTGTGATGGACTGGAGACCTGTCCAGTGTGTCCCTGTGATGGACTGGAGACCTGTCCAATGTGTCCCTGTGATGGACTGGAGACCTGTCCAGTATGTCCCTGTGATGGACTGGAGACCTGTCCAGTGTGTCCCTGTGATGGACTGGAGACCTGTCCAGTGTGTCCCTGTGATGGACTGGAGACCTGTCCAGTAGTGTCCCTGTGATGGACTGGAGACCTGTCCAGTGTGTCCCTGTGATGGACTGGAGACCTGTCCAGTGTGTCCCTGTGATGGACTGGAGACCTGTCCAGTGTGTCCCTGTGATGGACTGGAGACCTGTCCAATGTGTCCCTGTGATGGACTGGAGACCTGTCCAGTATGTCCCTGTGATGGACTGGAGACCTGTCCAGTGTGTCCCTGTGATGGACTGGAGACCTGTCCAGTGTGTCCCTGTGATGGACTGGAGACCTGTCCAGTATGTCCCTGTGATGGACTGGAGACCTGTCCAGTGTGTCCCTGTGATGGACTGGAGACCTGTCCAGTGTGTCCCTGTGATGGACTGGAGACCTGTCCAATGTGTCCCTGTGATGGACTGGAGACCTGTCCAGTATGTCCCTGTGATGGACTGGAGACCTGTCCAGTGTGTCCCTGTGATGGACTGGAGACCTGTCCAGTGTGTCCCTGTGATGGACTGGAGACCTGTCCAGTGTGTCCCTGTGATGGACTGGAGACCTGTCCAGTATGTCCCTGTGATGGACTGGAGACCTGTCCAATATGTCCCTGTGATGGACTGGAGACCTGTCCAGTATGTCCCTGTGATGGACTGGAGACCTGTCCAGTGTGTCCCTGTGATGGACTGGAGACCTGTCCAGTATGTCCCTGTGATGGACTGGAGACCTGTCCAGTATGTCCCTGTGATGGACTGGAGACCTGTCCAGTGTGTCCCTGTGATGGACTGGAGACCTGTCCAGTGTGTCCCTGTGATGGACTGGAGACCTGTCCAGTATGTCCCTGTGATGGACTGGAGACCTGTCCAGTGTGTCCCTGTGATGGACTGGAGACCTGTCCAATATGTCCCTGTGATGGACTGGAGACCTGTCCAATATGTCCCTGTGATGGACTGGAGACCTGTCCAATGTGTCCCTGTGATGGACTGGAGACCTGTCCAGTGTGTCCCTGTGATGGACTGGAGACCTGTCCAGTGTGTCCCTGTGATGGACTGGAGACCTGTCCAATGTGTCCCTGTGATGGACTGGAGACCTGTCCAGTATGTCCCTGTGATGGACTGGAGACCTGTCCAGTGTGTCCCTGTGATGGACTGGAGACCTGTCCAATGTGTCCCTGTGATGGACTGGAGACCTGTCCAGTGTGTCCCTGTGATGGACTGGAGACCTGTCCAATGTGTCCCTGTGATGGACTGGAGACCTGTCCAGTGTGTCCCTGTGATGGACTGGAGACCTGTCCAATGTGTCCCTGTGATGGACTGGAGACCTGTCCAGTGTGTCCCTGTGATGGACTGGAGACCTGTCCAATGTGTCCCTGTGATGGACTGGAGACCTGTCCAGTGTGTCCCTGTGATGGACTGGAGACCTGTCCAATGTGTCCCTGTGATGGACTGGAGACCTGTCCATGTGTCCCTGTGATGGACTGGAGACCTGTCCAGTGTGTCCCTGTGATGGACTGGAGACCTGTCCAGTGTGTCCCTGTGATGGACTGGAGACCTGTCCAGTGTGTCCCTGTGATGGACTGGAGACCTGTCCAGTGTCCCTGTGATGGACTGGAGACCTGTCCAGTGTGTCCCTGTGATGGACTGGAGACCTGTCCAGTGTGTCCCTGTGATGGACTGGAGACCTGTCCAGTGTGTCCCTGTGATGGACTGGAGACCTGTCCAATGTGTCCCTGTGATGGACTGGAGACCTGTCCAATGTGTCCCTGTGATGGACTGGAGACCTGTCCAATGTGTCCCTGTGATGGACTGGAGACCTGTCCAGTGTCCCTGTGATGGACTGGAGACCTGTCCAGTGTGTCCCTGTGATGGACTGGAGACCTGTCCAGTGTGTCCCTGTGATGGACTGGAGACCTGTCCAGTGTGTCCCTGTGATGGACTGGAGACCTGTCCAATGTCTCCCTGTGATGGACTGGAGACCTGTCCAGTATGTCCCTGTGATGGACTGGAGACCTGTCCAGTGTCCCTGTGATGGACTGGAGACCTGTCCAGTATGTCCCTGTGATGGACTGGAGACCTGTCCAATGTGTCCCTGTGATGGACTGGAGACCTGTCCAGTGTGTCCCTGTGATGGACTGGAGACCTGTCCAGTGTGTCCCTGTGATGGACTGGAGACCTGTCCAGTGTGTCCCTGTGATGGACTGGAGACCTGTCCAGTATGTCCCTGTGATGGACTGGAGACCTGTCCAGTGTGTCCCTGTGATGGACTGGAGACCTGTCCAATGTGTCCCTGTGATGGACTGGAGACCTGTCCAGTATGTCCCTGTGATGGACTGGAGACCTGTCCAGTATGTCCCTGTGATGGACTGGAGACCTGTCCAATGTCTCCCTGTGATGGACTGGAGACCTGTCCAGTATGTCCCTGTGATGGACTGGAGACCTGTCCAGTGTGTCCCTGTGATGGACTGGAGACCTGTCCAATGTGTCCCTGTGATGGACTGGAGACCTGTCCAGTGTCCCTGTGATGGACTGGAGACCTGTCCAGGTGTCCCTGTGATGGACTGGAGACCTGTCCAGTGTCCCTGTGATGGACTGGAGACCTGTCCAGGTGTCCCTGTGATGGACTGGAGACCTGTCCAGTGTCCCTGTGATGGACTGGAGACCTGTCCAGGTGTCCCTGTGATGGACTGGAGACCTGTCCAGTGTCCCTGTGATGGACTGGAGACCTGTCCAGGTGTCCCTGTGATGGACTGGAGACCTGTCCAGAGTGTCCCTGTGATGGACTGGAGACCTGTCCATGTGTCCCTGTGATGGACTGGAGACCTGTCCAGGTGTCCCTGTGATGGACTGGAGACCTGTCCAGTGTGTCCCTGTGATGGACTGGAGACCTGTCCAGTGTCCCTGTGATGGACTGGAGACCTGTCCATGTGTCCCTGTGATGGACTGGAGACCTGTCCAGTGTCCCTGTGATGGACTGGAGACCTGTCCATGTGTCCCTGTGATGGACTGGAGACCTGTCCAGTGTGTCCCTGTGATGGACTGGAGACCTGTCCAGTGTGTCCCTGTGATGGACTGGAGACCTGTCCAGTGTGTCCCTGTGATGGACTGGAGACCTGTCCAGTATGTCCCTGTGATGGACTGGAGACCTGTCCAGTGTGTCCCTGTGATGGACTGGAGACCTGTCCAGTGTGTCCCTGTGATGGACTGGAGACCTGTCCAGTATGTCCCTGTGATGGACTGGAGACCTGTCCAATGTCCCTGTGATGGACTGGAGACCTGTCCAATGTGTCCCTGTGATGGACTGGAGACCTGTCCAGTGTCCCTGTGATGGACTGGAGACCTGTCCAGTGTGTCCCTGTGATGGACTGGAGACCTGTCCAATGTGTCCCTGTGATGGACTGGAGACCTGTCCAGTGTGTCCCTGTGATGGACTGGAGACCTGTCCAGTGTGTCCCTGTGATGGACTGGAGACCTGTCCAGTGTGTCCCTGTGATGGACTGGAGACCTGTCCAATGTCTCCCTGTGATGGACTGGAGACCTGTCCAGTATGTCCCTGTGATGGACTGGAGACCTGTCCAGTGTGTCCCTGTGATGGACTGGAGACCTGTCCAGTGTGTCCCTGTGATGGACTGGAGACCTGTCCAGTGTGTCCCTGTGATGGACTGGAGACCTGTCCAGTGTGTCCCTGTGATGGACTGGAGACCTGTCCAGTATGTCCCTGTGATGGACTGGAGACCTGTCCAGTGTGTCCCTGTGATGGACTGGAGACCTGTCCAGTGTGTCCCTGTGATGGACTGGAGACCTGTCCAGTGTGTCCCTGTGATGGACTGGAGACCTGTCCAGTATGTCCCTGTGATGGACTGGAGACCTGTCCAGTATGTCCCTGTGATGGACTGGAGACCTGTCCAGTATGTCCCTGTGATGGACTGGAGACCTGTCCAGTGTGTCCCTGTGATGGACTGGAGACCTGTCCAGTGTGTCCCTGTGATGGACTGGAGACCTGTCCAGTATGTCCCTGTGATGGACTGGAGACCTGTCCAGTATGTCCCTGTGATGGACTGGAGACCTGTCCAGTGTGTCCCTGTGATGGACTGGAGACCTGTCCAGTGTGTCCCTGTGATGGACTGGAGACCTGTCCAGTGTGTCCCTGTGATGGACTGGAGACCTGTCCAATGTGTCCCTGTGATGGACTGGAGACCTGTCCAGTATGTCCCTGTGATGGACTGGAGACCTGTCCAGTGTGTCCCTGTGATGGACTGGAGACCTGTCCAGTGTGTCCCTGTGATGGACTGGAGACCTGTCCAGTATGTCCCTGTGATGGACTGGAGACCTGTCCAGTGTGTCCCTGTGATGGACTGGAGACCTGTCCAATGTGTCCCTGTGATGGACTGGAGACCTGTCCAGTGTGTCCCTGTGATGGACTGGAGACCTGTCCAATGTGTCCCTGTGATGGACTGGAGACCTGTCCAGTGTGTCCCTGTGATGGACTGGAGACCTGTCCAGTGTGTCCCTGTGATGGACTGGAGACCTGTCCAATGTGTCCCTGTGATGGACTGGAGACCTGTCCAGTGTCCCTGTGATGGACTGGAGACCTGTCCAGTGTGTCCCTGTGATGGACTGGAGACCTGTCCATGTGTCCCTGTGATGGACTGGAGACCTGTCCAATGTGTCCCTGTGATGGACTGGAGACCTGTCCAGTGTGTCCCTGTGATGGACTGGAGACCTGTCCAATGTGTCCCTGTGATGGACTGGAGACCTGTCCAGTGTGTCCCTGTGATGGACTGGAGACCTGTCCAGTGTGTCCCTGTGATGGACTGGAGACCTGTCCAGTGTGTCCCTGTGATGGACTGGAGACCTGTCCAGTTGTCCCTGTGATGGACTGGAGACCTGTCCAGTGTGTCCCTGTGATGGACTGGAGACCTGTCCAATGTGTCCCTGTGATGGACTGGAGACCTGTCCAGTATGTCCCTGTGATGGACTGGAGACCTGTCCAGTTGTCCCTGTGATGGACTGGAGACCTGTCCAGTATGTCCCTGTGATGGACTGGAGACCTGTCCAGTATGTCCCTGTGATGGACTGGAGACCTGTCCAGTATGTCCCTGTGATGGACTGGAGACCTGTCCAATGTGTCCCTGTGATGGACTGGAGACCTGTCCAGTGTGTCCCTGTGATGGACTGGAGACCTGTCCAATGTGTCCCTGTGATGGACTGGAGACCTGTCCAGTGTGTCCCTGTGATGGACTGGAGACCTGTCCAGTGTGTCCCTGTGATGGACTGGAGACCTGTCCAGTGTGTCCCTGTGATGGACTGGAGACCTGTCCAGTGTGTCCCTGTGATGGACTGGAGACCTGTCCAGTGTGTCCCTGTGATGGACTGGAGACCTGTCCAATGTGTCCCTGTGATGGACTGGAGACCTGTCCAGTGTGTCCCTGTGATGGACTGGAGACCTGTCCAGTGTGTCCCTGTGATGGACTGGAGACCTGTCCAGTGTGTCCCTGTGATGGACTGGAGACCTGTCCAATGTGTCCCTGTGATGGACTGGAGACCTGTCCAATGTGTCCCTGTGATGGACTGGAGACCTGTCCAGTGTGTCCCTGTGATGGACTGGAGACCTGTCCATGTGTCCCTGTGATGGACTGGAGACCTGTCCAGTATGTCCCTGTGATGGACTGGAGACCTGTCCAGTGTGTCCCTGTGATGGACTGGAGACCTGTCCAATGTGTCCCTGTGATGGACTGGAGACCTGTCCAGTGTGTCCCTGTGATGGACTGGAGACCTGTCCAGTGTGTCCCTGTGATGGACTGGAGACCTGTCCAATGTGTCCCTGTGATGGACTGGAGACCTGTCCAATGTGTCCCTGTGATGGACTGGAGACCTGTCCAGTGTGTCCCTGTGATGGACTGGAGACCTGTCCAATGTGTCCCTGTGATGGACTGGAGACCTGTCCAGTGTGTCCCTGTGATGGACTGGAGACCTGTCCAATGTGTCCCTGTGATGGACTGGAGACCTGTCCAGTATGTCCCTGTGATGGACTGGAGACCTGTCCAATGTGTCCCTGTGATGGACTGGAGACCTGTCCAGTGTGTCCCTGTGATGGACTGGAGACCTGTCCAATGTGTCCCTGTGATGGACTGGAGACCTGTCCAGTATGTCCCTGTGATGGACTGGAGACCTGTCCAGTATGTCCCTGTGATGGACTGGAGACCTGTCCAGTGTGTCCCTGTGATGGACTGGAGACCTGTCCAGTGTGTCCCTGTGATGGACTGGAGACCTGTCCAGTGTGTCCCTGTGATGGACTGGAGACCTGTCCAGTGTGTCCCTGTGATGGACTGGAGACCTGTCCAGTTGTCCCTGTGATGGACTGGAGACCTGTCCAGGTGTCCCTGTGATGGACTGGAGACCTGTCCAGGTGTCCCTGTGATGGACTGGAGACCTGTCCAGGTGTCCCTGTGATGGACTGGAGACCTGTCCAGGTGTCCCTGTGATGGACTGGAGACCTGTCCAGGTGTCCCTGTGATGGACTGGAGACCTGTCCAGGTGTCCCTGTGATGGACTGGAGACCTGTCCAGGTGTCCCTGTGATGGACTGGAGACCTGTCCAGGTGTCCCTGTGATGGACTGGAGACCTGTCCAGGTGTCCCTGTGATGGACTGGAGACCTGTCCAGGTGTCCCTGTGATGGACTGGAGACCTGTCCAGGTGTCCCTGTGATGGACTGGAGACCTGTCCAGGTGTCCCTGTGATGGACTGGAGACCTGTCCAGGTGTCCCTGTGATGGACTGGAGACCTGTCCAGGTGTCCCTGTGATGGACTGGAGACCTGTCCAGGTGTCCCTGTGATGGACTGGAGACCTGTCCAGGTGTCCCTGTGATGGACTGGAGACCTGTCC
>JBBPBX010093270.1:0-13585 GCA_038048925.1 Garcialebias charrua
AATGGTTAGCTTATTGATGATTTGAGTGTTTGTTTGTGTAGGTGTGAAAAACCAACTAGAGAACAACAAGGTGCCTTAAATATTTATTGAGCACTTGTTTAGATTGTTTTTACATTTCATGACAACTAATTTATATGGTGTATATTTATTGGATTTTTAATGGATGTAATTTATATTGAACTTTATATTTATTGAATATGTATATTGACTGAAAATGATTGTTGGAATTATTTATAGTGCAAAGCATGCAATTTATTGAATTTGTGTGCACACTAAAATGTTTTGATTATATATTTATTGAGAAAATGATCTTGTTCTATTATGCAGGACAGGTTGATGGTGAGCTGAATGTCCAGGCCTAGAGCCTAAAGAAAGGATTGCACTTATAGTGCCCGATGTGAGGATGTCACCTGTTTCTCACTTGATTCTCTTCTTAATTGTCCACAGGTGTCTTCCTCTTGTCTCATTAGTGATCAGTATTTAGTCTCTGTGACTTAACATGAAGAGGAGTTGGGTTCCTGACTTCACATGAAAAGGAGCTGGTTTCGGCTGCAGAGGAAAGTCCTTGCACATGATGTTAATTGAGCATTGTCCTCCCATGGTGTCATGATCTGCTGGTCTGCTCCACCTGCTCTACCACGGGTTCCTGCTTTGTCTGCACCAAGGGTCCCCTTTGGGGGCCTGGTAAGTATTTGCTGTTCCTTCAGCAATTTATCCTGTGTGATGTTTTTGCAGTTCACTAATTGTTATTTTTGTCTTTCCGAGCCATCTGGTCCTCCTGCTTTTGGGTCCCTCCGTCGGCGCCGGCCGGTTCAGATTCCAGCTAGAACCTATCATGGTGGCGTTTGTACGACCCCGAAGTGGCAGACCCAGAAGGAATACACAACAACCAGGAATACAAAACAAGTGTTCTTTATTTACAGGTGAAGGTGGAAGCCTGGAGCTGCAAGAGAACGGAGTAGAGGTGAGTATCCAATCTTGGAGGCTTGATGTTTGAATCTCGAAGTAATCAGAATTGTCTTACTTGTTGTCTTAGATGGATGAATCAAAGAAGAGTGGTCCTGGTTCTTGGCGTGGTGTTGAATATAGGTGAGGAGCGGTGGAGAGAGGAACAGGCAGACCCAGCCTTTTGTTGAGTAGCTGATGAGACTGGACTCTTGATGATTTCTGCAGGTGCACCCGAGAGTGCTGGAGGAAGACCGTGGAAGGACTTCAGAGGAGCAGGACATGGAGGTCCCAAAGGCAGAAGTTGTCCCAGCACTGAAGAGGTGTCCAGCTGCTGCTTAAGTAGGCCACCAGAACCAGTCCTCATCAGGCAGCAACAGGTGGGTCTCATCAGGACAATTAGAAATGTGCTGTGGAGAGAGTGGGAGAGACAAACACAGGGAGAAAACCAGGAACCCTACAGAGCCCCCCCTCAAGAACCGCCTCTCGGCGGTCGTAGTCGCCTCTCAGGGTGGACCCTAAAAAAGTCAGCAATGAGAGAGGGGTCAAGGATCCGCGACCTGGGAACCCATGAACGTTCCTCAGGGCCGTAGCCCTCCCAATCCACCAAATACTGCCAACCACGGCCCCGACGCCTCACATCCAGGAGGCGCCGAACCGTGAACGCTGGGTCACCGGCGATCAGGCGGGGGGGCGGCGGGAGGTCGGCAGGAGGGTGCAAGGGACTGGTAGACACAGGTTTCAGGAGGGAGACGTGAAACGTAGGGTGCAACTTCATGGAAGCTGGGAGTTGCAGACGCACAGCAGACCTATTGATGATCTTGACCACGGGGAAGGGACCAATGAACCGTGGAGCCAGCTTGCGTGGAGTGTCCCTGAGCGTGATGTCCTTGGTAGACAACCACACCCCTGTCCGACGTGATAGGTGGGCGCCTCCCTCCGACGCCTGTCAGCAAAACGCCTGTTCTGTTCCACTGACCTGGAAAGGGCCTGCTTGGTGACACGCCAGGTCCTCCTGCAACGCCTGATGTGCAGGTTGACAGAGGGAACTCCAACATCGACCTCCTGCGAGGGAAACAGAGGAGGGGAGTACCCCAGTGCGGCCTCGAACGGGGATTTTCCAGTGGCCGCGGACACCTGGGAGTTGTGGGCGTACTCGACCCATGGCAACTGTTGAGACCAAGAAGAAGGGTTGTTGACAGTGACACACCTCAGCATGGCTTCCAGTTCCTGGTTGCACCTCTCAGTCTGGCCATTAGACTGAGGGTGGTATCCCGAGGACAGGCTGGCAGATGCACCGATTGCCCGACAGAAACCCTTCCAGACCTGCGAAACAAATTGGGGGCCTCTGTCAGAAACAATGTCCACAGGGATGCCGTGGAGGCGAAAAACGTGCACTGTTATCAGGTGGGCTGTTTCCATTGCAGAGGGAAGTTTCAACAGAGGAACGAAGTGGGCGGACTCAGAAAAACGATCAACAATCGTGCAGATAATGGTATAATCATTGGAAATCGGCAAACCAGTGACGAAATCGAGTGCGATGTGCGACCAGGGCCGGCTAGGAACGGGAAGAGGCAATAACAGTCCCGCCGGTGGTTGGTTGCTGTGCTTGCTCCGCGCACAGGTGGGACAAGCTGCAATGAAGTCCCTGACATCCTTTTCCAAGTTGGGCCACCAAAAGTGGGTCCTGACGAGCTGCAACATCCGACAGACACCTGGATGACAAGAGAACTTGGCAGAATGCACCCAGTGGAGCACCTTACCGACGGCAGTTGGGGGAACAAATCTCCTATCCCCGGGGCCAGTACCCGGGTCGGGTTCAGTCTGCTGTGCGTCCCGAATCACCTTGTCTATCTCCCATGTCAAAACGCCCACCGTGCAGGATGGGGGAAGAATGTTAGTGGGGATGTCGAGGTCGTCCGCCGCAGCAAACTGCCGTGAGAGGGCGTCCGGCTTCACGTTGCGTGTCCCTGGAATATACGAGACAGAAAAGTTGAATCTGGCAAAGAACAGCGACCAACGAGCCTGTCGAGCATTGAGTCTTTTAGCGCTTTGCAGGTACGCCAGATTCTTATGGTCAGTGAGAACCACAAACGGAGTTTCGGCACCCTCCAGCCAGTGACGCCATTCCACCAAAGCCATCTTAATGGCCAGCAACTCCCTATCTCCAACATCATAGTTACTTTCAGCAGGTGAGAGGCGCCGAGAAAAGAAAGCACAGGGATGAAGCTTGTTGTCCTCCACCGACCTCTGGGAAAGAACAGCACCCACTCCGGACACGGAGGCATCCACCTCCACCACGAACTGGCTGTGGGTGTCAGGGTGAGACAGAATGGGAGCTGTGGAAAACAAAGTTTTGAGGTTAGTGAAAGCTCTTTCAGCGTCCAGAGTCCAGTCAAACCTCCTGAGGGAAGACGTCAGTTGGGTTAGAGGCGCGGCAACCTTGCTATAATCCTTTATAAAACGTCGGTAAAAATTGGCAAATCCCAAGAAGCGTTGAAGTTGTTTTCGGGTCGTAGGAGTAGGCCAGTCCACCACCGCCTTAATCTTCGCTGGGTCTGATCTTACCTGTCCTCTCTCGAATATGAACCCCAGGAAGGAGACTGTAGAGATGTGAAACTCGCACTTTTCAGTCTTGACATATAAATGATTTTCCAGAAGACGTTGTAACACTGACTTTACATGGCAGATGTGTTGGTCCTGACCTTTGGAAAAAATGAGAATGTCATCTAGGTAGACGAAGACGAACACCCCAAGGAAATCCCGTAGTACATCATTCACCAGTGACTGAAAAACGGCAGGGGCGTTGGTTAAGCCAAAAGGCATGACCAAGTACTCAAAATGGCCCATGGGTGTCTTGAAGGCGGTCTTCCATTCATCTCCCTGGCGCATACGTACGAGGTGATATGCATTCCTGAGATCCAGTTTAGAAAATACTGTTGCTTCTTGAAGTTGCTCATAAACTGAATCGATGAGTGGAAGAGGGTACTTGTTTTTAATTGTAATTTGATTAAGGCCCCGGTAATCAATACAAGGTCGAAGAGACTTGTCCTTCTTCGCCACAAAGAAGAAACCAGCACCCAGAGGGGATGTGGATGGACGGATGATGCCACTCTTTAATGAAGCCTCGATGTATTCCGTCATCGTCGCCCTTTCAGGACCAGAGATGTTGTACAGTCGGCTAGACGGTAGTGGAGCTCCGGGTATCAGGTTAATGGCACAATCGTATGGCCTGTGTGGCGGCAACGACAAAGCTTTTTGTTTACTGAAAACAGCTGCTAAAGAGTGGTAAACTTCAGGGACCACGGATAAATCAATGGGTTCAAAAGGTGTTTGTTTGACAGGGCTAGAAGAGATGGCTGAGCGAAGACATTCAGCTGAGCAACAATTGTCAATACGACCCTCCTCCCAATTGATGTGAGGGTTATGTAACCTGAGCCATGGATAACCCAAAATGATGGGCAATCTCTGTTTCTCGACAATAAGAAAATCACCCAATTCTTGGTGGTTACCAGATACCACAAACCTAAATTTTATTGTCTTGTGTGAAATGGTTGAAACGGTTTGACCAGTGAGAGCAGAAACAGAGATGTCCTGGTCCAATTTTAGAGACTGGATCTGGAGTTCGTCCACCAAGCTCTGGCTGATCAAATTTTGTTCGGCACCCGAGTCGACCAGGGCCTGAACAGGGAAAGTCACAGTGTTAATACAAAGAGTGACGGGCAGTTTCAAACAATTTACAGGAGTATCAGAAATAGTACCCACCAGCATCTCCTTTTTAACTGGTGGGCTCAATCTTTTACCCGCAGAGAACAGGCGGATAAAGTGTGTCCCTTCCTTCCACAATATAGACAGGCTTTGTTTTGTAGGCGTCTCTGTCGCTCCTCCGGTGTCAGCCGAGTGTGTCCGATCTGCATCGGCTCGGGTTCGGAAAATGACGTCATGGGAACCGGTGGAGTCCTTCCGGATGACAGTTGTTGATGGGAGTTGTAGTTCTCCTCCATCTGACGTTCTCGAGCTCTGTTATCAACTCTAATAGCCAAGGTAATAGTTCAGAGTCAGAGTCAGAGTCAGAGAGTCTTTATTGTCATTTGCACCGCATGTGGTACATGTGATGAAAACGAGATTATGTACACGGGGTCCCAGTTACATCCAACAACAAATGCAATAGAAAAACAGTAATAACATCTAGAACTAACTAAGAAAAACATAAACTAGTACTGCACTAAGTTACTAGTTAATAGTTCCATCTAGGTCAGCAGGTAATTCACTAGTGAACAGTTGATCTTTAATGTTGCTATTGAGCGAATTCAGAAAGGAACTACGTAACGCCCTCTCACCCCAACCGGATTCCTCCGCGAGAATGCGGAAGTGAATGGAGAACTTCGCCACAGTCTCTCGTCCTTGCCGGACTGAAAATAATTTCTGAGCGGCTTCCTCTTGTAACAAAGGATAGTCAAATACCTTGAGGAAGTCCTGGATGAAATCAGCAAATGGCAAAGTCTCGATTCGACGTCGTCGGAGGTAAGCGTTGGCCCACTGCAGGGCTTCACCCTTAAGAGAGGCGACAATATATGACACACGAGACGAGTCAGTGGAGTACGTTACCGGGGCACGGCTGAACGCCAGGTTGCATTGAAGCAAAAAACCACCGCATTTTCTTGTATCGCCCTCAAAAAATTCAGAAGGCTTGATGTCAGGTTCCTTGACATGTTGAACGTGCCTGGTCTCCGTGGGTTCCATGCTTGTAGACTGTTTGGGAGGAGAAGAGGGATTAATTTTTGTCTTTTGTTGGAGAGAAAGAGAATGTACCATACTCCCTAGTTGAAGGAGATTTTTCTGCATAGTTTCTTGTTGTTTAAGAACTTGTTGTAAGGCTAGAGTTACAGAGTCTGTTCCCTGACTACTACCTGGTTGAGGTGGTTCCTCCCCAGTCGTGCCAGAGGGGTCAGTTTGGCTGGGACAAACTATCATGGTGGCGTTTGTACGACCCCGAAGTGGCAGACCCAGAAGGAATACACAACAACCAGGAATACAAAACAAGTGTTCTTTATTTACAGGTGAAGGTGGAAGCCTGGAGCTGCAAGAGAACGGAGTAGAGGTGAGTATCCAATCTTGGAGGCTTGATGTTTGAATCTCGAAGTAATCAGAATTGTCTTACTTGTTGTCTTAGATGGATGAATCAAAGAAGAGTGGTCCTGGTTCTTGGCGTGGTGTTGAAAATAGGTGAGGAGCGGTGGAGAGAGAGGAACAGGTAGACCCAGCCTTTTGTTGAGTAGCTGATGAGACTGGACTCTTGATGATTTCTGCAGGTGCACCCGAGAGTGCTGGAGGAAGACCGTGGAAGGACTTCAGAGGAGCAGGACATGGAGGTCCCAAAGGCAGAAGTTGTCCCAGCACTGAAGAGGTGTCCAGCTGCTGCTTAAGTAGGCCACCAGAACCAGTCCTCATCAGGCAGCAACAGGTGGGTCTCATCAGGACAATTAGAAGTGTGCTGTGGAGAGTGGGAGAAACAAACACAGGGAGAAAACCAGGAACCCTACAGAACCGGCCCTGGCGTCCAGCTCGTCCAGCTCCTGATCGTGACACCCGAAGATTTCTGTTTCTCCTGCCAGGCTGGTAGGAGGCTCCTTGCAGCCAACTGAACAATTTTGTCCCCACTCCAATGTGACGTTCGTCAGCCCAGGACCTGCACTGAACCAAGCACTTTATGAGTAACTTGCTTGGGACCTGAACCAACCCTAGCTAGGTGTGAAAGAACTGAAGGGTGTGGGTTGGTTGCTTATGGAACTGTGGGATTGTTTTCTTTCCCCCTTTTTTTATATGGCCATATGTTTGATTTCACTAATGTTGTAAATATGTATATACAGTATTTTTCTTCACTCTAGATATAAGCCACCCGCAACTGCAAACTTCCAGTCTCTGTCTGCTCCTTCATGAGATGTATCTTATCTTCTGAGAAAATAGTCCATTTGACATTTTTCTTTATTAACCATTGACATTAATATACAGTATTGCAGCATATTAATTTTATAAATATGTTACAATGCGCTTATAGGGCAGTGCAATGGGTACAGCGGGAAATATGGTACTCTGCTCAACCCACAGATACATTATCCTAATTAATGTGGCACAGTTTAAGAGAAAATACTGTAAACAGGATTTCAGAGGATATTAAATTTATCACCAAGACGTTTTGTTTCAAAACCAAAAATAAATAAAAAAATTGAACAAAAACAAATTTCCATCTATTTTGTGCTGAGTTAAAATTGTACAAGGTAGTTTAAATAGCTAATTATCCATCCATCCATCCATCCATCCATCCATCCATCCATCCATCCAGGCATCCATCCATCCATCCATCCATCCTTCCATCCATTATCTTCACCCGCTTCTTCCTTTACGGGTCACAAGGGACCACTGGTGCCCATATCCAGCAGTCACTGTGTGAGAGGCAGGGGACACCCTGGACAGGTCTCCAGTCCATCACAGGGACACATAGATGCAATCAACCAGTCACTCTCTCACTCACACCTAGAGACAATTTATAGTTACCAATCAGTCTAACGTGCATGTTTTTGGTCTGTGGGAGGAAACTGGAGTACCCGGAGAAAACCCATGCATGCATGGAGTGAACATGCAAACTCCACCCAGAAGGACCCCAGCCATTTTTCTATCTGGTGATCTGCTCGCCAAGAAGAAACTCTACCAACTGTGCCATCATGCCGCCCTAAATAGCTAATTAGATTGTTTAAAATTTTAATGAATTTGACCACATTTACCTTGACTTAGATGTTACTTTAGGTGTTTTCCTTACCTGAGATTAAATATGCAGCAAACTAGAGTCAGAGTCAGAGATTCTTTATTGTCATTCGCACCACATGTGGTACATGTGATGAAACAAGATTATGTACAGTACACAGGGTCCCAGTTACATCCAACAATAAAATGTAAAAGAAAAACATTAATAAGATCTAAGATATGAACTAAGAAAAACACCAACTAAAAATACACTGAGCACTAATATCATAGAATAACATTACTCCAAACAGCAGCACGAACATGAGTTTGTATGAGCAGATGAACACAGCAGCATGAAACTGATTTTTGTCAGCAGCAACATGAAACAGATCAGCAACATGAACAGATCAGCAGCAATATTAAACAGATCAGCAACATGAACAGATCAGCAGCAATATTAAACAGATCAGCAACATGAACAGATCAGCAGCAATATTAAACAGATCAGCAGCAACATTAAACAGATCAGCAGCAACATTAAACAGATCAGCAGCAACATAATGTGATATTTCACAGTGATTATTCTGGTTAGATATTCATGAGTCTAACAGCCTCAAGGTAGAAGCTGTTCCTCGGTCTAGTGGTTCTACACTTGATGCTCCTTAACCGCCTTCCTGAGGGCAGTGGGGCAAAAAGTGTGTGTGCTGGGTGAGTGGGGTCCTTCATGATGCATGTGGCTCTCTTCCTGCATCTGGAGGTGTAGATGTTTGTGATGGTGGGTTATTTATAATTGGAAATGAAGTTAATTAAATTAACTTAACAAGTAATATTTTTCTATTTGAAAACCCCCCTGCCATCATTACCAAATCCCCTTCTAAATTATCTTTATTTTAAAGCATATCTGAGTGTTTACATCATACTTGTGTCACAGTATTTGTTGCTCTGTAATTGGAAGCAAAAATGGCTCGGCACATGCATAGGGTTTGATTGTTTTCCTCTCCGTTGAACTCATGATCGCTGCAGTATTGGTTCTATTAGTTTGTCTCAGGAACATCAGCTAAAGAAAGTAAAGACAAACCGTGGATTAATCACATGAAAAGAAAACATCTCTTGTACATCCCTGCTTGGACTTTTACTGAACTCCACACATTTTTGCCTTTTTTTTTGTTTACTATTTACTTTTAAAGCTGCAAATGTAGTTACAATTATTAAAATGCTGATAACAAACAGGCATCTGGTGGTTATTTTACCCAATTAACATATTTTACCTTCTTTCTGTGCATTTTGTCCATCGCACTTTTACATAAAATGAAATTTCAAACAATACAAGTATTATACACACTAAAGTGGGCAGCACGGTGGCACAACTGGTAGAGCTGCTGCCTCTCAGCGAGAAGGTTGCCGGTTCAAATCCCGGTCCGGGGCCTTTCTGGGTGGAGTTTGCATGTTCTCCCCGTGCATGCGTGGGTTTCCTCCGGGTACTCCGGTTTCCTCCCACAGACCAAAAAACATGCTTGTTAGGCTGATTGGTGACTCTAAATTGACCCTAGGTGTGAGTGTGAGAGTGGATGGTTGTTTGGTGTGAGTGAGACAGGTCCCTCTTGTAAATGAGTCCCCGTGACTCAACGAGGCTAGCCTGTATAAATAAAGGTTGAATGAAAGTGCATTGTTGCACAAACTGCCCAATAAAATCCAATGTTAAAAGAAGAAAAAAGTAAGCTACCTGGTAATAAATTATTGTAAGAAATTCCATCTTATTGATTGGAATTGCCTCCACTTGGATAAGAAAAAGTTGTGCTGGTCTAAATCTAAGCATTGCTGTATTTATTTCCTTCCCATTTCTTTTGTTGAAACCCCATAATAAAGTCTAATCTTACGGCAGTTGACTGCTGGTCTCCAGTCTGTCAGTTTCTTTCCCAGCTGCAGGCTGCACGACTTGGCGTAAGCCTCCATGAACTGGCAACCAAGGTCATCCACCATTGGATAATTACACAAAGTGTTAGTGCAGGCAGTTATGTAGGGTTCTGGGTCAGTGACCAAGTTGTAAATGTAGAAGGGAGCCTGCTTTAGAAGACTGCAGCTGTTTCAGGAGGAATCAGAGTTTTATTATTATCATAGGTTTTAAGACTAACTGTACCCTGAGATGTGATAAATACGAGATGTGTGAACTTACTGTTCAGTTGTGGCGTTGCAGTCGATTTTGTCAATAACAGTTTCAGTGAACTCCACCTCACATCTAAAGAAGGACACAAAAGGTTCATTATAAATCCATAAACATCTCAATCTGTGGATCTGTGCGGCTGTTGTACCCAGAGATGCTGTAAAAACTGGAGGTCTCTGCACCCAAAGTGGTGTTTTGGCTGGAATTCCCGGGGTTTCCGCACAAACCTTCAACAGCTGAAGGATTTCCTGTTCAGCAATAGGAGACGATCATAGATGAATCAGGATTTTTTTTCTTCTGTTTGGCAGCTTTCTGTTATATGATTTATCATCTATCATCATCTATCATCAACTCATTAAATAAATAAGCCACGCAAGGAAAAGTAGAACATCTTTACAACCCAGGTTTAATCTTGCAAGAGGAGCAACAATTGGAAACCAGCATGCAAGTTGTTATACATTGCCTGGATCTCAAGGTCTGCCCGCAGACAACATAAAGGAGCATCAGCTTATATGTTTATCAGAAAAGATGAGGTCAAGACAACTCTGCTTTCCAGCTTAGGAGTCTTGAAGTTTGTCAGGTGCACAGGGTCCACTTTCTTCAGACAAAACAACTCTAACGCACATACATGGTTATTAATTTGACATTAATAAGTGAAAAACATCCATGACCTTTACATCCCCCATCACTTTCTATGGTAAAAATAGAATGTAGTGAGCTTTACCTGCCACATGAACAGTGTTACCATCAAAATAGATGGTGATGTTGGCAAAAGGTATATTAGCAGTGACTCCAGTCTGGTCCTTAGAGAGCTCCACACCATGGACCAGCTGAGCTGTGGTGTTCAGGTCCAAGGCTTCATTATTCACCTACAGCACAATAAATTACATAACTTCAAAAGCACATATACAGCCAAACATGTGATTTGCTTTTTTTGAATTTAACATTTTAAAAAGTTTATTTTTTACTGTACACACAGAAAATTTCATTTGAGCTCAGGTCACACCTGCAGCTTGGACACAAAGCTCATCTTGGTATTACGGTGAAGAGAGATGCAGTGTGCAATGCAATGTAAAATATACAGTATTTTTGCTGTATAAGTCAGTTTTTTTTATAATTTATATGCCCTGCGATTTATTTGCAGAAGCAACATATTTATGGATTTTTTCCCATATCTATAAACCAATTTTTGGTTGAGATATGACCGTTTTCATTCATTCTGACTGAAATTTTGAACACTACCATTTTCAGCTGCTAGATGTAGTAAGACATGCTGCTGTATCATGTAATAGGTAAAAGTGGCTATTAATGACACAATCGGCTTGCCATAGCCTGCCACTGTTGTCTACCTGGAGCAACTAAATCAGCTTCATTTCACTGCTCCACCCCAGCGAAATGCAGCTGATTTGACTGTCAAAGCATATTTATTGAGTAAAAGTTCAACTGATCCATACCTTTACTGCAAAGTCGAGCTAACAAATAATTGTTATCTTGTTATCTTGTTAAATTTCGAAGAAATGGACAGTGAGTCGCCCTCTGCGCCTTCATGTTTCCACATTTGAAAATGCAGCTGATTTGACCGTGAAAGTGCATTGATTAAGCAAAAGTTAGACTGAGACACACCTTTACTATAATTTCGACCACACAAATAATTGTTTTTAAGTGTTAATCTAGTTAAATTCGTGTTAAAGTCCTCCCGTGCATGCTCCTGCGGCCAGCGTTTGGCAGTCCATCGATTTTTGGCACAACACCGGCCCACATATTTGAGTTGTCAGTGGTGACGTGTAACAAATGCAACAGATATGGCGAAGCAACATACTTATGGATTTTTCGATTTTATTAGCCATATTTGAACTGATGAGACTTAAAGGGTGGTGAGACATGTATGGTGGAAATATGGTAATATGATACAATGCAAAACAATGTGCATTTATGAAAATACAGTTTTGAACTTTAAGCTACCACATCGGCTGCCTTCACAGAATACCAGTAAACAAACAATCAAAACCCAAGTTCAAATATCTTTTATGTCAGATGCAGCACAATTTTTGCTATAAAATAAAATAAAATTGTTTGACGAAATAAAAGGGATATAAAATGAATATTCTTCAATGTTCCTCACCTCAACCAGCCCTCCTTGTTCCAGATACACTACAACATCTGGCTCCTCCAGCTGCAGTATCAGGTGATCTAAAAACACCACATTTTGTTGCCTTCGCTCCTGGAAACCTGCGAGCAGCTGGAAGTCAGATCCTCCCTGAGGTTTTATCAGACTGTAAGTGCATCGGTTTGTGATAGAGTGGACTCTGTTGAAGAAATCGATGACCGTGGAGCGAGTTACAACGCACATGTTGAGGCGAGGAGCACACCTGAGAGAGACAGAAAATAACAGATTAAATAGAAAATAACTGAAATAAGCTNCAACAAAAAAACAACAACATTTTTTTATACGGTAACTCATCTGGTTTTCACTTTCCCATGTTTAAGTTTTGATATTGTGCATCGTTGTTAGCAGCATTTATTATAAAGCGTAATTCCTTCATTAAATAGTGAATTGTCCTAAACAGTTTAATTTTACATACTTTTTTACAATATGCATCATTATAGTTAGTTGTTTCTAATATTTAAATTGTTCTGTGATTACATTAAGCTCTTAACCTATATGTAAGTGTTAAAGCTGCTGAACATCTGAACAACCCAAATCTCCTTTAACACTTTGGAACTTTCTTTTTACTGTAGCTGTCAGTCCTTCAGTATTTTATTTCTGCCTGTTTTATTTTAAAGTTCATTTTTAGAGGTGTTGGAAATTTGCACCTGTAAAGCTGTTGGTAGTACTGTTATATCCTCTGGTATTGCATGAAGTGGAAGATTGAGATGCCTTATTTGTGTTATTAGCTTTTAGCTAGGCTTCTGTTACTTTTCATTTACAGGTAGGTTTTTGTTATAATAAACTGCTTTTATCTAGCCTTTAGCTATCATTAGATTTATTTTGCTACCTTTAGCATCTAGTAAGCCTATTGCTACGTTTAGATTTTCCCGAATGTTTTGCTACTTTCAGCTTTTCCTATACTTAAACCTTTTAGCTAATGGTTTTTTACTTATACCGGTAGTTGCCTTTTTGTTACTTTTGGCCTTTAGCTTGTGTTTTGATTTGTGTTTTTTTCTTCTTTATCTTTTGTTTTAACTTTTGGCTGTTGTTCTGCTTGTTAGCTTGAATAACTTAGTTTTAGCTTGATAAAATTTTTAATGAAGTCATTCAGAACTCAGACAATAGTACGTCTGTAGTTTTATTCACCCGGTGTTTCCCCGGCAAACCTCTGCAGGTCCACAGGTGTTGTCCACACTGAGCTCTGCAGAGGGACTGCAGCTGATGTTGACGCAGGTCTCTTCAATATATTTCGACATACCCGAGGGTAAAATCATGTCTAACAGAAAGAGATAGAAATCAGTAAAAATAAATAAATGAAATAAAATAAAACACTTCACAAATTCAAGTGCAAACTTTAAACTGTAAGTCACAGTACTTGAAAAAGTTGCAACGTCAAATTCTGGACTTGTGTGTTTCCACCAGATTCACCCACCTGATGCTCTGCAGCCACTCACATCAAATACAACACCGTCCTTCACCTTTGAAGCCTTTAAGGACCTTCGAACTAGTGGGATGCTTGAAACCGTTGCAACAGTGAAGTTCTGTAAATGAAAAAAGAAAAGTACATACATACAGTATATATACATATA
>JBBPBX010093271.1:0-13585 GCA_038048925.1 Garcialebias charrua
TGCAGGTCCCCACATCGAAGGTTGTTGGCTGGTTGGTTTCCAGTCAGTGCCACTCTGGTTCTATGTGTCATGCAATTATGTGGATTTTTAAGGTGGGCTTATGATTGGGATTTTACATTAAGCCTTACCTATATGCACCTGGTATGTAAGCTATCATGGTTTAGATCAGCTACACTTACCAATTAAGGGGTGGATCAATTCTGTAAATTAGATATAGGGATCTATACCTATAGAATTTTGGAGGGCTTCTGTAACGAAGGCCTCTAATTCCAAACTATTCCTCCATTCATTACTTAGTTTAGGTTAAACTAAAGTAGAAAAATGAAATATAGTTTGATCTAAATGTCTGTTGTCTTTTAGACGAACGACGTAGGATTTGGTGTACCTAATAAATTTTGAAGTCTATGGCGAGACTCATCAAAATGAATAGATAATCTAGAATAGAAACGATCGAATCGGTTCAATTTAGAAATCGTGAGGCCAGTGTAGTTTATGGTACCTTGAGTAGCTTTAAACTACATTGACTCTTCAACGGTTGAGATTTAACAAAACGAACTGCATGTTGGCATAGTTAGATCCATCTTATGCATTAATCAATGTTAATACAAAACCTTTTTTGGCTGGGAGTGTCCAGAACCACAACAATATCTCAAATAATGACAACAGTAATGACTAAACAACAAGGAAACAACGTTTCACTGCTTCGACACACTCTTGTCGTCAGATTCCAAAGTGCAACACACAAGAAAACAGGTCTCAACTTTATGACCGAGGTCAACTTAAATCTTGTGGATTTAAATGGTTGTTAAGATTAGTTTTTGTTGTGGGTGTTGGACTTAGCGTTTCTAAGTTCAAGTTGGACAATGCGACTTATAGGGTGGGAAATATGGTAGTTTAAACCTGATTAGTTTATTTACTAACTTGTGTTTGGACGACCTTATTATCCCATGAAGTCGGTGAGTTTGTGAGATCTTTGTCTTTTGTGGAGTCATTGAACGCCTTGTAAGGTTTGATCTGATTTCGATGTACCCATTTAGCAATTGGCTCTTTGCGGCCTTTGCTGATTTTGATCTCGTAGACGACTGAGGACACTTTGTCTGTTATCAGATGAGGTCCAGTCCACCTGGGCATTAGTTTGCGGGCGAGAGTTCCGGTCCCGGACTCTCCTTTCCCGGTTGCTGGGGCGAACGTATAGTACCAGACTCTGTCTCCCACTTGGAGTTCATTGTGAGAGGCCTTCTGGTCATAGTACGCCTTGCGTCCTTCAGCGGACCTTTCCAGGTTTTTCTGGGCGAAAGCAAAAGTGTTTCTGAGGTGTACATTCAAATCTTTCATGTATTGTTGTGTAGTGTAGGCTGTCGCCATGACGGCGTCGCCTGGTTGGTACAACAGGTGTAGAGGGAGAGTCATCTGTCGACCGGTCATCATCTCGAAGGGAGAGATGCCAGTTGATGTGTGTGGAGTGGCTCTTATGGCCATGAGGACCAGAGGGAGTTTCACATCCCAGTCCTTGTGGTTTGCAGCCACGTATTTCTTCAAAATACTCACCACAGTTCTGTTTGCTCTCTCTACTTGGCCTGAAGCCTGTGGGTGGTAGCCGACATGAAAGTTGGCCTTGACGCCTAGCGTCTTCCACAGTTCTTTCATCACTTCACCTGTGAAGTGTGTACCTTGGTCTGAGTTCACCCTAAGGGGAAGTCCAAACCTTGAGAATATATGATTCATTAACAACATAGCAGTGGTTTGTGCTGTGTCGTTAGGAGCTGGTAGGCATTCTACCCATTTGGTGAATGCACAGGTTACCGTGAGAAAATATTTATTTCCTCTAGAGCTCTTAGTGAGTGGTCCAACCCAGTCGATCTGGAGGTCAGACCATGGGAATGCAATGCCTCTGCTTTGCAGTGGTGCTCTGTGAAGTGGTCTGGTTGGCTGAAACTGGCCACAGACCACGCACCCTTCAATGTAGTCCTTGACATCCTTTTTCATTCCAGGCCAATAGGCAATTTGTTTTAATGCCGTCAGCGTGGCTTTATCTCCTTTGTGTCCTGCGGACGGGAGATCATGGGCATGAACTAACATCACCCCCCTTTGGTCATGGGGAACCACGAACACAGGTGAGGACGTTGGTCCATGAGCGAAAGTCAAGATGCCCTTGAGTAGTTTAAGCTGTTTGCGCAGCTGATAAAGGACCTTAAGGTCTGGATCGGAATCCAGGTCGTCTTTAGACGGACTATTCTTGTCCGGATCAGTCAGATACAGTATCATGGAGTTGATAGCAGGATCCGACTTCTGAAGTTGGATGATGTCAGGGTCAGTCAGTGCGGGTCGTACGGAGACTGCGTTGTCAGCAGGTTTGTCCGCGGCCTGTGCACGTGTGACTGCCATAACTCTGACTGAAGGTTGTGTTGGCAGAGTCTCGATTAACCAGGAGGGGTCGAAGGACCATAGAGGACCTTCGTCGGCTCCTTCTTTGGCTAAGGAGTCTGCAATGTCATTGTAGTGTTTGTCATCGCCAGGGACTCTAGAATGCCCTGGAACCTTCTTCCAGTAGATCTGTAAGTCATGTGATGTCACCAAGTGATCACACGCTATGAAAAGCTCTTTGTGTTTGACCACTTTTCTGTCGCTTGTTAGGAAACCGTTCTGTTTCCACACAGCGAGGTGACAAGCGAAACTCAAACGAGCATAGTTAGAGTCAGTGCAGATGACTAGCGTCTTGATGGAGCGTTCTACTACAATCTGGAGAGCTATTAGGATTCCTGCAATCTCAGCATACTGAGAAGTCTGAGATCCTAATTTGTAGCTGAAAGTTATCTGCTCTTGGCCTTGGAGGAGGACCCCTCCAACACCTGCTCTGCAGATCTTGTCGCGGAGGAATGAAGATCCATCCACGTACAATGTTGTCATATCTTTGCAGATATTGTCATCAAAGAAGTGGTGATTCGGGTCTTCAGTTACTGGGGTTTTTACCTCAACCGGCGGCTGGGTGGCTGGTACATCTTGTGTACACTTCTGGCAGATTGCCAAGTCCGTCCCCAGATGAGACTTCTTGTTCTGACCATAACGGATGTCTAGGTTAAAACTTTGAAGTGCCATGAGCCACGTTGCAACACGTGAGTTTGTCACCACACCATCTCTGATGCGTTCACTGTTAAGGAAGGTCACTGGCTGGTGTTGTGTTTCCACAATGATTTTCTGCCCACCAATGTAGCTGGAGAAATGTTTAACTGCCCACACTGTGGTCAGTAAAGCTTTCTCACAGTCTGAGAATCTCAATTCGGGGCCTGCCATCGTTTTGCTGGCGTAGGCTACTACACGTTTGTCTCTGTCGTGTATCTGGTATAGACCTGCACTTATGCAATGAGCTGAGAAGCCCACTTCCAAGTAAAACTCTTTGTTGTAGTCCGGGTAGACTAAACAAGGGGCTGACTTGATCCTGTTTATAAGAGCGTCCATAGCCTGCTGCTGTTTGTCAGTCCAGACAAATGGAACGTCTTTCTTAAGGAGTTCAGTCAGTGGCTTTGCAAGGTCTGCATAGTTCTCTATGAACTGGTTCGAGTAGTTACACACGCCAAGAAAACTTTGTAGTTCTTTGAGACTGGTGGGGACTTTGAGATTGTCAAGGCCTTGGGTGCGAGTCAGCTGTGGTTGTACTCCGTCTGGACCTACAAGTAGGCCAACGTAGTCCACCTTGGTTCTGCACCACTGGCACTTCGACAGTGATATTTTAGCACCAGCAGTTGTTAGCTGATTCAGAACGTGGTCGATCTCAGCCAAATGTGAGTCCAGTGTTGGCTGCCTCAAAAGGACATCGTCCACGTAGATCAGTGTTCCACGCTCGTGGGCGTCTGGACATGCTTTGTTCAAGAAGATGTTGAACTCTGCAGGTGAGTTAGCGTAGCCAAAGGGACACCTGTTAAAGGTGTATTGACGGCCACCAAAAGTGAAAGCTAGTTTGTACTGGTCCTCGGCGCGCACAGGGATGGTCCAAAAACCAGAGGCGACGTCGAGGGTCGAGAAGTACTTACCATTGGTGACCTTGGGCAGTTCCTGTTGGAGTTGCGTCATAGGCCATCTGGATAAGGGAACTTGTTTGTTTAGCTTTCGGTAGTCTATAGTGAGTCTCCACTTACCATTTGGTTTTAACACCGGCCATAAAGGCGCAGAGTAAGTGCTGTTACAGTATCGGATGATACCTTTTCCTAACAGGTCAGCAATGATTTCCCTGATAGGTTGATGTGCTGCCAGAGGAATCTTGTATTGTCTGACAAATGCAGGTGGAGCATCAGGCGGGGTTGGAATGCTCACTGTGTGGAGCGTGGTCAACCCACAATCCATCGAGTCAGTTGAGAATGATTTTTCATATTTTAGCAGAACTTTGCGAAGTTTGTCCCTGTCTTCATCAGTTTCCAAGGCGTCGGCCTGAGCGACCACCTGGTCTATCTGTGAAGCAAATGAGAGCGGTTCTTGTTCTCTGGGGAGCTCCAGTGAGTCCCCTTCAGTGTCATAAAACCTGTCAACAGGTAGTGCACTGTAAGTTTGAGGGCCTAGACTTTCTCCTTGGTTGAAACCGAACCTGTGGACAATGTCCCGGTCGGACTCAGTGGGGGAGAAAAGAGCTATGGCCTGTGTTGGTTTTGTGAACAAGACTCGCCCCGAATGATGACTTGGGATCAAGTTTTCTGGGAGTCCTCCCAGAAATGGAATGCTTAGTTCAAAATCATGAAAATCAGTAGAGATCAACCATCCTAGCTGTGAGCGCTTTGGGATCAGTACCTCTTCTGTGCTCGTGTTACACACAGCGACAGTCGTGGTTCTGCCGTCGAGGGTCACTTGGCATGTGGCCTCCATGGACAGTCCTAAGTTGAAAAACATAGGAGATGGTTGAAAGCATGCCTGTTTTGTTCTAATAGCCTGTCCTTTCATGATGTGAATCATCACCGGCTTGTTCATAACCTGAGGTGGCACCACAGTGTTATGGCTGTTAGCAACCTGGCAGACCTCTGGAATGGTCTGTCCAGCCTTAAGGTTCTCTGTGGTTAACACAGGAGAGTCCTTCGTGGCTGTATCTAGTGACCACAGTGCATTGTTGTTGACGTCCACTCGGACACCTAATCTTACCAAAATGTCGGAGCCTATGTAGGTTGTATGTGGTAAGTTCGGGACCACGAGGAACGGGTGATCCAGTTCTCGTTGGTTCCAGATTAGTTTAAGGTCAATGATCCCTTTAGCAGTCATTACCTGTTTATCGTTGGGGTCTAACGGGAAGCGGAAAGCCTTTTTGTTCATTCCGAGACCCAACTGTTTCTTAACCAAGGTTCCAAAGAAAGCTTGGCTGATCGCTGATTTCTCCGTCCAAGGGGACAGAACAGCATCATCGGTGTGGGATCCTTGAATCTCAACACCTTTGACTACCTGTGGTAGGTAGTGTTCGGTGAGTGCCAACTGTTTCAGCTCGCAGAGGGGGCTCTCTTGTTGGACCTCTACTGCCTCACCTGTAGTTGGAGGTTCACCCACAGGGATTGTGCTCTCGTCTGAGCATTCCCTTTTGCCTTCCGCGGTACCTGCCGTTAGACGGTCAGTGTTACTCTGTGTAGGCATATCGATCGGCAGTGGTTGACTCACTCTGGTCCACATTGTCTGATCGCCATAATCTATAACCGCGTCGAAGCGGTTTATAAAGTCTTGGCCAACCAAAAATGGGCATGAGTCAACGGTGGACACGTATACCGGGTGGTATAGTGTCGTCTCACCAATCTGCATGTGAACCATTGCTATAGCTGTTAGGGTTGTACTCGTCTCCGAGAGACCCTGCAAAACTATAGCACATTCTCTGAGGGGTATTTCCCTGTCAACACCGCTAGCGGCCAGCCGCAGCTCTTCTAACAGTGTGGGTGACATAACGGATATGTCTGCCCCACCATCCAAGAGGGCCTCTTTTCTGAGGATCCCTTCCAACGTGATGGACAGGTAAGCCTTCTTAGCGGGCCCCTTTCTGATAATGTCACACAGGAACTCACCAGGTTGTCTCCGACGTTTATCACGCCTACCCCTGACTGTGTGACCTTCATTTATCAGTACTGTTAGTGCAGACACACATGGGTCTGACTGTTCAGTTCGTGGCGAGCCACTTTCAACGGTGAGTGAGCTTTCCCCCCCTTTTTCTGACGAGGGGTGCTCAGGCTCCGTAGCAATGAAGTCATGGTTACAGTCAACGTTCTGTTGACTGTCACATTCTGGACTGTCAACGATTCGACTGTCATTACCCTGATTGTCAGCATCCTGGCCACCAATGTCTTGGTGACTGCCAGCAACTGTGGCATTGTTGTTGTTAGAATGTTCAGAGTTACTATCAATGATAGTGCTACACATCACACCGGGTTTGTTCTCATTTTTAGTATTTTCCCACGTGTCGAACATCTGACGTATTTCCTCCTTGACTTCTGGGGACAGAGGGCTACGGCCTTTCCTCCGGGACTTCTGCGATTTTTTGTCTGTCTCGGACTGTTCAGTTTGAGGGGTAGGGGGAGCAGGTCCACGGCGTGGGGGCCCCTTCCGGGCCCAGACTGGCTTCGGGTGTCCCCTCTGGGACCACCCTTGGTTCGGGGGTTCCTGCTGGGACCACCCTTGGTTATATGGGTTACCCTTGTACCCATAATCTTTACTCGTTGGACGCGCACCCCCCTTTTGATCCTTTTGTTCACCCTCCGTGTTTTGCTTGAGCCACCTTGGGTTTTTCCTCAAGCGGACACCCCCACTTTGTGGTTTGTCAGGGTGAAAGGTCTGTTTCTTTTCGCCTGTCGGTGGATAGGGAGCTGGTGCTCGCGTCCCTTCCAGTTCCAGCGATTGGGAGTCGGCTCTCGCACTCGTGAACACCTCTACGGGTGTTCTGCATTCCATGCGGGCCTCGAAAACATTTACGGCGCATTGTTTCATTTCCTTGATGGTCTTGTCTCTGAAATTAGCCATCACTTGAACTGACTCTTTTATATCAGGGTGGAGGTTTTTACCGAAAAGGTATTTAAAACCTACGTCGTCCTCCATGCCCGGTTCATTGCGATTACCAAAGAAAGCCTGGAACATTCTCTGGTAATATGCCTGTGGATGCTCCTTCTTACCTTGCACGACCTTCTCGGCATCAGGGTAGCCACCAGGCCCCATGTTTGGAGTGAACTCTCGTATAAGAGTATCACGCAACAGTTTGTAATCTGTTTTTATGGCGTCCGGTTGGCGAACAATGAAGTTATATACAGGCCAGTCTGCGGTGAGCCTGATCAGCGCAATTTTATCCTCAGCAGTAGCATTTGGAAAATTACCCAGCTGGAAATCAAGAGAGTCTAGGTAGTTCTTTGTATAGATTGAACCCAACGGCCCTGGCTCAAAGCGTTGAATGTATCTAGAAAGCTTCTGGAGTTCAGGTATTGGAATAGAAAGTTTAGCATCATTGCTATTCCCATTTACCTGTGATCCATGTGCAGGTGTTGATGTTGAGGACGCAAGTCCCTGCTCCGACTGGCGGGTCTTAACAGGTACGGTGAGCTGTTCTGCATCACCGCGTGGAGGTGGTGGGGGTGGTGGTGTGATGCCTTGAGAATGCTTTGCCACAACATCCACCCACCTCTCCCTTTCTTTAAAGAGGTTTTCTTTAGTTAAGGTCAGTTCCACCTTACTTTCAGTCAATTCTCTGCGTAAACAATCAACTGCAGTTTGTAGCGCTGTGCACTGTTCACTGAGTTTTCTATTTTCCTCGAATTGAGTGCTCTCTTTTAGTTGTTCTTTTAATTTATCATACTCTATTTTCAACATTGTGCACCGGGTGTGGGCTTCTTCTCTTTTTTCCTTGTTCTCTTGTAGATCTTTAGACATCGATTGTACCTGTTGCTGTAATATTTCATTCTCTCTGATAGACTCGTCATATTTTTGTCCTCTGGACCGAATGTTTTCTTCATATGAATGTGTTTGCAACAGTATTTCATTGTTTAAACGTTCAATCTCTGTATTTGTCGTTTTCTTGTATGACACAAACTCTGAAGTGGTACCTTCGTGTTTAGTTTTCTCATCAGCCAGTTTATTTTTTTCATCAGCCAGTTCATCCTCAAGGTCCCCACTCTTATACAGTTCATGGTCCAGTCTGGTCTTCAACAGAAAGGCCAATTTGACAGTACGGTCGGCGCTGAGCTTTTTTCCACCTTTTTTGATTATGCCTGTTGCTAGACTTTCTAACTCTGTGTCCAGAGTCGGGGTGTCCATTGCTGCTACCTCCTCACCATACTTCACGAGTGTTTTCATTAGCAGTTTTAAGGCATTATCAACACAATCTGTGTCCTCTGACTCAGACTCTGAATCCTCCTGCGCTGGGATTTTCTCCTCAACCGGCGCTGGAGTTTGCTCACCATCAGCATCCTCCAAGGATGAGGATGGAACAACTTCATCTGATTGTTTATCCATATTTGTTTTGAGTCTGTAAAAATCAACAAGCTGGTACATGCAGGTGTTATTCGAAAAAGAAATTCGTTATCAAATTAACCTCACTGTTGTAAACGTACACAGAAAAACGTTAAAAATGCTATTTTTAACCAAAAGTGTACAGTGTATGCCAATGCTGTTTAAAATTTTGAATGTGGAAATGCTCTGCTCTCCATCAACTTTTCTTTTTTATTTAATCTGAAAATCAAATAAAAGATGCTTTTTTGAGTGTTATTTTAAATCTCTTCAGTATTTAAAATGAGCATCAATTGTTCGTCTGTACCTCTGTTTTCAAAAATTCTTTATTTAAAATAAACAGGAGTTTTTGTTTGTGTACAGAACAATTTTAAAGCTGGTAATTTTCACCATAAAAAATGCTGACTTTATGATGTGTTGAGAGAAAACTCATCTATTAACGTCCAGCAGGGGGCAGCTCCAAGACTTAATGTTATCACGAGGCTGACTGAGTTTTATTCAGTACTTGAAAAGAAAACAACCTTTTACAGCTAGATTTCAGTGTAAACGAGATAACTGCTCGAACCGCGTTCTTGTCAGAGACAAATTTAACTTGTTAGACAGTTTAGATGGCTTCAAATGAGTTTTTAAGTGTGTGTTCGTGTGTGAACGAGTGTGAACCAGCGAGTGTGACCTGTCACTCAAAGTGCGGCACCTGGAAGTGACGACAAAAATGGGCGGGCCCACGCAGCGTGCGTAGCGCGTCACCAGCTTCTTACGTGAGCGAGGCGGAGCTCGCTACAACATACGTGGCGTCAACAAATCAATCACAGCGTCAGTAGTTCATTCTACAAGCATACATGGCGAATGTAGATCCTTACCTTCGACCAATGTCGTGCCGGAAATGACGACAAAGTGGGCTGGTCGCAACGGCGTGCGACGTGATTGACAGCTCACAACAGCGAATCAGCGTTCGCCACAAGAGTGATTGACAGCACACAACAGCGAATCAGCGTTCGCTACAAGAGTGATTCACAGCACTCGTATCATCCAATCACAGCTCATAAACGGACATGAGACACGTCTTCTTAACGTTAGCTTAGCACAACAGAATACAACTTCATAGACTCTTAAAAACAACTCAAACGCTACAATTTAACTTCCCAAAATGCTGAAACATGCGGCGCACATCTAGACAGGCCAACTTAGTCACGCTCAGTAACCCAGCACTGCAGCTGTTGAACAACACGGACTCCCTCGGAGCCGCGTTCAGGTCGGTTCCGTCCACTTTAAAGGAGCAGAACTCGGGTTTCACGAACCACTAACCGACACGTTCTAACAGTATATGCTGCTTCGACCTTCTTTAAAATGTAAAAATACCACAACAGCAATCTTGTAGATGTTAAATTAGCTTCCAGG
This sequence comes from Garcialebias charrua, assembly GCA_038048925.1. Classification (NCBI taxonomy): domain Eukaryota; kingdom Metazoa; phylum Chordata; class Actinopteri; order Cyprinodontiformes; family Rivulidae; genus Garcialebias; species Garcialebias charrua. Next base: position 9,841 of record JBBPBX010093271.1, read on the forward strand.
GCAGGCAGTTTGACTCGGCGATCAAACAACAAAGTTCTGTACCGGAGTGTGTGCTTGAACTGGGTCGAAGCCGAACCAGAACTCCCACAGACCACGGCTGACAAAAACTTCACCTGAATGCTTCCAACAGCGCTTGCAGTGTTGAAACGAATAACAATCCCTCAGCCTCAAATGATAAAAACACGCAGAATCTGCCTGCTTTGAACACTTCCAGCCAAAATTATTATCCTCAGAGTTTAAAACTTGGATCCTTTTATGCAAACATGACGTTACAAGTTCATGACTGAGACCACAGATTTATCAATAAACTTTTAGAAGCCGATACGAGGCCACCAGATGTAAAGGGGTTAAAGGGGGGGTCAGTTTAATACTGACCTCCTTTTTACCTTAATTAATTTACTTATTCAGATTGAATAGTAAATTCACGGATTCTCTTCTTTTTCAGTTTATTCAATATTTCTGTGATCTTTATGATGGATAAATAAACAGAGCCATTAAGTGACAAAGACGTTAACTTAGTTTGATATGTCAAAGAGACACTATCATTTATTTAAAATAAATCAACTAAATTAACACCATTACACTTGATTGACATGATTTCACTTTCTTTCAATTCAAATACGTCAGCACACTTAAATTTAACACAACAGACTTAAATATTGGATGTTAACATATTTAGTCTGTGGGCTCTTTTAGCTTAAAAATATAGTTTCCAGCTTAGGTTGAGAGGGAAAAGAAATAGGAGGAAAGAATTAAGAAGAACATTATCCTGAGCATGAGACCAGAGTGACACTTCCCATCAGACTTCTGCTAAAATCCAGGTACGTTTTGTAAACAGCTCCTTTACCTTTTGACGACAGCCCGGTAAGAGGGAAGACACCAGCCTTCAGATGCACAGAGTCCTTTAGTCTCAGCACGTCCAAAACTGGTTTTAGTTTACGTTTCAACGTCTCCTGGCTTCCGCGTTGGTCATCAGAGAATATGTCAGCTTCAGGCCTCTGACTTCAAGATAAACTTATTCCAGGAGGGAATAAACAAAGTTTTTGAGCTCGGCTTGTTCGAAGTAGACTCATAACAGCCTGTTATCAGTCCTTAGCTGAAGACGCCGGTCGTTAGCTCTTGACCACACGTGTCCAGCTCTTGGGAAAGTTCACATCTCTTTGGAAGTTCCCAGCAACTCTCTGGCGCGTTCTCGCACAGTTTAGAACTTAAAGAGCAGGCACAAAGAGAGGAGTTCACTTGTCTTATCAGAACCCAAGGTTACAGCAGCAGAGGGAAATTGTTTAGGAAAAGACAGAGCAGCTGGAGCCTTGTTCATGAAAAACACGGATTAAACTGTCTTCTTATTTCTAAACAAAACAGTCGGGTCTCTGTGACCCGCAATTTCACCTTTAACATAGCAGTGAACACAGTTTAACTCTCACAGAATAACACAGCTTAAAAAGCACACATCATGAAAATGACAAAAGTTATTCTTTTGATCACATTAGAATAAAATCAAAGATAGAAATAGTCTCTTTTGGTGACTATATTTATCAGATTATAGCTAAATGAATGATTTTGTAGTAAATGTCTTGCTTTACTGAGTGGTCAGTAAAGGTCATCACTGGACAGTTCAAAAGTACACAGGTGTCTTAAAAGTGGACAAGGTCATGTCCACTACATGGCGTATGCACCTGAACGTTGTTTGCAATCCGCCAAGAAGAAGAAGAAGATTCAGTCTTCCAGGAAATGCAAACTGCCGTCCCGCCAAACTCTAGAACAACAAGTTGGAGGAGCACATTTTTGAGAATTAACACAGGCTAATAATTATGTCACAACCGTGGTCAAACGCGGAGGTTCAGGCTTTTCTGTATTTGCTGGCCGATGAAAATTTTCAGAGGGAGCTGGATGGAGTGACGTGCAATGAAAAGATTTTTCAAGTGTCTGCGCAGGTGAGTGTTTTCTAACTTTAAGCATATTTCCAGTGAGTCATGCAACTGTTTCTTAGCTTTTTTGGACTGCGAAAAGACCGTTTCAGAGACTGACTTCAGGCAACAGCCGAGAGGCTTTTAGGAAAAAAAGAAAAAAAAAAAGATGGCGGAACGGCTCGTTTCTCTGAAATATAACAAGAAAATCACATAAACAATATTTGTTAGCTCGAAATTGTAGCAGAGGAGGTGTGTCTGAGTCTATCATTTGCTTAATAAATGCACTTTAATGGTCAAATTCGCCGAGTTGGCAGCTGTTTTCAAGGTTCGATCGAAGCAGAGCAGAATGTGGGGTATGGCAGGCCGTTTGAGTCGATAATAGCGAGTGAAGATTCTCAGTCATCCAGGACATGGTAAATCCTAAAAAGTGCAAGGAAGGAAAAAAATAGTCTAAAGCATAGTATAATAAATAAAGTCCAGTTGTTTTTGTCTTGAACTTTTTTGAATTTATCATTATAGCCACGTTTTCATATTACGTGATACAACCGCCAACTTCATGCCATACAAGTTACTTCTGTTTTTGTTTTTGGTTTGATTCAGTCAGAATAAATGGAAACGGTCATATCTCAGTCCAAAAATGGTTTATAAATATGGGGAAAAAATCCATAAATTTGTCACTTAGGCCTATAGGCCTGTATTAATGTGTAATGTGATTTATTTCAGGTTAATCAGTCAGTTCCTGTGTAAAGATCCTCTAGCCGTGGGTGTCCTTGGAGAAGGATGGGACAAGTCACTGCACTGTAAAGCAAGTATGCCATGACAGAAACACTCCAAACTTTGAAAATTACAGATAAAAGCAAAGGATAATGATGTTTAGAGGAGATTATAACAATAATTTTGTGTTGTTTGCCAGATGGGGCAGTGAAAACAGCCAGCCAGACATATGAAGCCATCGCTGAACTGCTGCATCAGGATCTGATCTTGTGACTCCAGACTACACATCAACTGCAGCCGAACAGACCTCAGAGCTTCTCCTGATGCTCTGCTCTCCTGCACCTTGTCCACATTGTGCCAAAGATGTCCTCGGTGCCTCAGTAAAAAAAAAAAACAGTCCTGCATTGACAACACAAACAGGTCCTATGAACTCAGCAGATGTCATACAAGCTCAGTTTGTGACGGAGCAGGGGTACTGTGACTTCATGGTGTTTTTCATTCAACCTTTATTTAGTCAGGTAAATCTCATTGAGCCTCGTGGACTCTTTTACAAAAGCGACCTGCTACAAACTAAAGAACTTTAGTTCTGGGTCAGATGACTTTATTCACAGAGGATTGTGTCTGATGGTGAGTTCTTTACAGAAGCAGTGAAAAATGTAGAAATGTTCTACAGGTCAGCATTTTTACCTGAGCTATTGGCCAAATTTTACTTTTAATTATTGTTACATGTTTTGGAACAACAGGTTAAGATTCCAGTGATGATATTTTAAGTTCATATTTCATACATAACTGCAGATTTAGTAATATGTTTTTCTGTTTCTACAAATAACACCAATCTTTCATTTTTTAAAACTGTTACAATTTTATTGACATGTAACATTTACAGTATTTAAATAAAGTTGCTTTGATATTTTGATTGGAATTGATTGATTACATATTGTTAAGTTTATATTACAAATGTTTTAGTTTGGAACACACTTGTTGATCAACTGGGACAATGGAGCGGCACAGATTTTTTAGGATGCATGCCACTTTCAGTTTTGTCCAAAGTAGTGTTCTCCACCATCATCAATGTGTGTATATATAAATATATATGTATATATATATATATATATATATAT
>JBBPBX010093272.1:0-13585 GCA_038048925.1 Garcialebias charrua
GCGTAATTTACACTGGGGATAGGGGGGATTTAACCCCCTCAATAATTGGATCCAGTCAATATAACCCCCCAAATAAAATGGCATCATTCATTTCAAGCTCCCGGATTAACTGGAGGTGCGCGGAGGAGCGCGTTTCAGTTGAGACTGCTCCCTCTCTGCGTAAAAGCTGCCGTTCGGTTCTCAGCCTCCCCCTCCTCCTCCCCCCTCCAGCAGCAGCCGGGGACACGTTTTCCACACGCTAACTTTGCATTACCGTAACTCTGCAACGGTTTGGGCTATCAGAAAAATTCAAACGGTGTTTGAAAGAAAACAAAGTGCGCCTTTTGGCTGTTTTGGGGGTATTACGGTAGTCGCCTTGAAACTGCCTGCAAGTGAACATTTAAGCATAATTGCTGAAGATGACATGCAGTGCAGGGTTTTACTCTGCTCTTGTCATATTATGGCTGTATTTGAATCATTTGTTGTAATTTTTCCTAGTTAAACTGTAGTGAACCAGGTAAATACACACTCTTTGAAAATTGTGAAATTAAGGTATGTTATATAATAAAGCTTAAAAATGTAAAATATGTGTTATGGCTGAAAAAAATGCAGAAAAATAGTGAGTTTTTTCTTACTTGTTGAACCTATGTAGAACAAAAAAGGAGCAGAATAAATACAGAGAAAACAGGAAAGTTAAGTAAATCACAGTAAATCACAGTAAAAGCATTACAATATATTTTAACCCTAAAATATCCTGAATCATAAAATAAAATAATTTATCCGATAGATAAATAAATAGGTAGAGAGCATAACCCCCCCAATGTTAGACCTAAAGTTACGCCCTTGGGAGCACGGACATGCAAACTCCCCATTCTGCTGCGGACATTTACGTGAGTAGAGACACTACAGTGACTAACGACTTTGTCATTTTAGCTGATAAAATGAACACATACACAATATCTACATGATAGGGCTTTAACAGACTAGTTGAGTAATCTATACATCGATTCCTAGGACATCTATCAAGTTTTTTTATTTCACGTCGAGTATTCGTAGTGACGTCATCACGTCGCAGTTACAGAACAGAAAATGAATCAACTTCCTGTTGGGAGCGCGTTGCGAACCGGTGTTACACCAAATTCTGTGACCACCATATATAGTGACCATAGGGGGCGGTGTTGCATGAATTTGTTGAATCTCTAAACCTATAAAAAACCTATAAACATATTAATCTTTAAAACTAAACCTAATGTGTACCACCGCTGGCAGTGGTCGACCGCCCCACTGTTTTTAAGTTTCGTTTTTGACGTGTTGCACGTTACTTTCACTTTTGCAGCTTAATAATAATAACTAATAGTTCCCTTTCAGTTTGGTCTCTCGGTGCAACATACTTGCTATGGGAATTGCGCCCCCGCGCGATTACATGAAGGAATACATTCACGCCTTTACAACAGGGGCGTCAGCGTCGCGCCAGAGGTCCCGCCCTCTGTGCATTGAAGCGACCGATGCCCGTCCATCTTTCTCTTTTTGCCCTTCACCTCGCTGAAACACCTGAACATCGCAGGACTTCTCTGTTGTCGCGTCGCTTGATTGAGGTGAGCTTGCTCCTTACACTGAGCGTACAGAGAAAATTTTCCTGCTTACTGCTGGGCTGGCGAAAGCTAGTCCAGCATTTTTCTACTTACCTCGAAGTTCTCTTCTTTTTCAGTAGCTTCGCTCGACGATGCTAACTGCGTCACAACCTTCTGCTAAGCTCTAGCAGTCTACTAGCGAAAGCAAGACGACGGAGAAGACGGCTTCGAACAAAAGGAAACTAGGACCAACTGCTACTCTTCTCGTCTCCGGACATGGCTCCCAAGAAGGGAAAACGGAGGACAAAGAAGAAGAAAACCAGGACGACGAGTCCTCGCTCGCGCCCATGCCCCAACAGATGCGGCTACTCCCTCTCGGCGACGGACACCCACGAGGCCTGTCCCGTCTGCCTAGGGATCCTACACACGAGGAAAGCACTGGAATCCCCCGACTCCTGCCCCCACTATCGTCGAATGACGGCCACAGTGAGGAAACGCCGCACGGACACGTTGGCCAAATCTATGGCAAGGACCGCGGCGATGAAGGTCGCACGTAGCACTAACCTGCCTGCTCCAGAACCGGAGCCTGAAAACGTGGACCTCGAGTGCAATGGCCGAGTCGGGGAAGACAATGCGTCAGACTCCTCACTTGCCGTTGAGGACACGACGCCAGAAGTGTCCGACACAGACGGCGAATACGGTGACAAGGGAGAAACTGTTCATTCCTCCCAGAACCTGGCGCAGAACCTTCCGGAACCTGACTTGTCGGTACCTGCTCTGTTCGACCTATGCCATAGGGCCGCTGATGCCCTGCAGGTCATGTGGCCAGACCCTACGTCTCGCCAACAGGCTACGAGGCTGGCGGGAAACTATTTCTACGTGAAGCAAAAGACAACGTCACAGAAAATGCCAATTTTTCCGGACTTTCTCATGGAACTCAAACGCTCCTGGGCGGAACCCAGGGCTCCCATCATGCTGCCATTGTCCCGACTCTTGGATGTCGCGGGAATGGAGGCTCTGGGTCTTGCCAGTGCACCCCCGATAGAGGAGTCTCTGGCGGCTCACCTGGCCCCCACAGCCACGGGGATGAAACCAGCTCTACCCAGCAGGGCCTGCCGCGCTTCGGAGAAACAACTCGAGAAGTGCTACAAGGCCCAAGGCCTCACGGCTCGCGCAATGAATACGTCGAGCATGGTACAGGCCTACCTGGCAGAAAAACTACAGGATATCCAGGTAACAAAAGACGAACAAGCCGCAACCGAGGCCATAGAGGAGGCCTGCCGTGCCTCCGACCTCGTGCTCAGCATGATGGGGACAGTAGCTATTTCCCAAGGCAAGTCAATGGCAGAAATAGTTGTCGCCCAGCGCCATCTTTGGCTAACACTGTCAGACCTCCCGGAGAACCAGAGGTCCACTTTCCTACAGCACCCGATCGAGTCGACAGGACTCTTTGGGAGAGCCCTGGAACGTGTCCAGGCAAGGCTGGAACAGAGACGCAAACAAGCGGATACCCTCCGCGAGGGTTTACCAAGGAAAAAAATTGCCCCACCAATGGAAAACACACGTGGTCTCTCACAAAAGAGACCCGCTGGGGACTGTGAGACTTCTCAGTACCGTCCGAGTGCTGCTTCGACCTCTTCCTACGGAAACCAGTTCCGGACCTGATGAACCAGGATGAACTGATGATTTTACAGGTTCATCCGCCCACGAGGTACAGGAACCTAGCTTTCTGATCCCAGTCTCTGCTCATAAAAAACTATGAGGTGCTGGTGACATGTGTGCGCACACCAAATATGACTCGCCTACTGTATATGTAAGCAAAACAGACAATGTTTCAGACATGTACAAAAATAAAAGTACCAAAGCACAGACTACCCTGGTTCTTGACTCGAGTCCCATTTTTATAAAACCCAGACCGAATGGCCAAACTATGAGCACAGCAAGATACACGAGATCCGCCAGAGACGGACTGATCTCGCGATATCTTCTGTTGGGCCGAGTAGCCTGCTCGAAAAAGCGCGAGAGGGGTCAAAGGTCACCCCTTCAGCGCTGAAACACAAGGAGCAACAATTCAACATGCCATCCAGGCTCAGCGCTCATGCGCAGGCTTGGGAGGCGTGCCTACCAAATGATTGGGTCATGACAACAATACGCCACGGGCTCAAGTTGCAGTTCTCAAAGAGACCGCCCCGTTTCTCAGGGGTGCTGCAATCTAAGTTCAATCCTGCACGCGCACACATGCTGAGGGAGGAAGTTTCAACGATGCTGCAAAAGGGAGTGATTAGTTTGGTCTCAGGACGCAAACTACGCTCTGGCCACTACAGCCAGTACTTCCTGGTGCCCAAAAAGGACCGTTCCTTGAGACAGATTCTGGATCTCTGGACTCTCAATAAAAGAATTAAAACTTTCAAGTTCAAGATGCTTACACTGCGGCAAGTTCTCCAGTCTGTGAGACAAGGAGACTACGCATGTACAATGGATTTGAAAGACGCCTACTTCCATATAGGCGTGTGGAGGAGACACAGAAAGTTCCTCCCTTTTGCGTTCGAAGGTAACGCTTATGAATTCAAAGCCTTACCCTTCGGTTTATAGACTGCTCCGCGTACATTTACTAAATGTATGGATGCAACCCTGACCCCTCTTAGGAATCAAGGACTCAGGGTCTTGAATTACCTGGACAACCTGCTAATTCTGGCTGGAAGCAGAAGGCTGGCGCTGTCACACTCCCTTAAGGTGATCTCTCACCTGGAGTCTCTCGGTTTTGTCATAAACCTACAGAAAAGCGATCCGACTCTGTCACGGGTTACCGTATTTCTGGGTGTACAGATTGACACTGTCCAATACAGAGCATGGCTCTCGAAGGAAAGAGTTTCCTCCATTCGCCATTGCCTGGGAAAATTTAAGCTGGACCAACGGGTCCCTATGAAAACATGCCAACGCCTGTTAGGCCTCTTGGCGGCAGCCATTCCTTGTGTGCCACGTGCATTATTGAAAAGGCGGGCCATACAAGTTTGGTTTAACCAACAAATACAACCCGCTCTGCCTAACCAAGCAGGAAAGGTTAAGATAGACCCAGAGTGTCTAAAGGCCCTGGAACCTTGGAGAGATCTGTCCGCTATTTATAAGACTGAGCTGAACACAGCTTCTCAGACTGAGGAAGTCTGTCGGACGAAAGATGAAACGTTTCTAGTTGTTTTTTTTGCTTCGTTTTGTTTTTTTAATGTCCAGAGGACCAGACTTAGCTTTTTTGGATTTTTCTACCTGGATTATTGAGCATGCATCAGTGTCTGTTAGACGTACTTTCGTTAACTGTCTTGTGACTGTTACCTGTTGCCGAGTTTCCTTCCATTCAGCTACTTCTTGTTCTTTGTCTCCTGTTTTTGTCTTTCATGCAGACATGTGGGATGTTGTCTTGAGCATGTGTTGCATGTCATCCGACTGGTGCAGTTCTTGGAGAAGTGACCACTACAGTATTTAGACAGCCAAAACAGTTTTTCACCTTGAATGAACTGGACTCTCTCAGTAACTGGTTTCTCAGTGAACTTACGACATTTGTGTAAACTGTGTCCTGCTCTTTTACAATACACACAAGAGATCATGCTTTTTTCTGTAGTTGTAAATATTTTCGCTGCATCTTGCTTCTTATGAAAGAGTGTAAATTGAGGTTTTGTCTTTGGTTTGTCAAAGTCACTTTGTCATAGCTTGAAATGATGTAATGTGATTACATGCAATACTTGCCTCCATTGACAGGAATGTTACGAAGTAACTGAAACATGGGAACTGTTTGTGCTCCAGCTGGTACTCTGTAGCCTTCCGGTTCCATCTGTTGCTTAACCAGTCTGGCAGTTTTGCAGCAAGTCTTTGATTCTCTATTCCACCATTGAGGATGTTCAGATTATCATTGGTAGCCTGCAGATTGGCAGCTTTGTAAGAAATCCACACACTTTCTTAATTCTGCACTGTCTTTACCTTGGAGCTTTGGCCATGTATGCAGCTTGTCCCTGAAGGTCTTAGCAATGACAAAAAGGCCCTCCCATAACGTTCATTGAGCATATTCCACAATGCCATAAAGGAGTCTTCAGAGCCACTCAGAAAATAGCCATCTAAGGCTTCTTTAACACATCCACCTACATACTTCTGTAGGAAAAATATATTTTCTGCTGTGGGAATGTTCTCTCTATTAAGAGTCTGAAAAGATGCTCTCCAATATTTAAACTTAAGTGGATCCCCACAAAATACTGAGGACTCTAGAATCGGTAGCCTATTAGCTGACATGGCTTCTGCTAAAACCTTTACAAGCTCACCTGTGCTCTCGTGAATGACATTTAGCTGTTGTGGTGGTCGTGTGGGTTGATTAGCAGTGTCTTTTGTGACCAGAAGGTGGAGCTCTTGCTCCTTTAAGTTATCAGATACACGGAACACAGACTAAGCAAATTTACAATATTTATTTACACAATTTCATAAAAACAGTTCTCTTAAAAACAATTCTCTTTAAAACCGAGGTTTCATGTCCACCACTCAGTTCCTGTAAAAAGCAGGAAGACTCAGGAATAATGGCAGACTCAGGAATAATGGCAGACACTTTAAACCATCCTCAGTCGTCGTCCAGATGCTCTGTTCAACGGAGTCAGAGAAGCAATGCTCTGCCCACACAACCTGCCCATCAGTACAGGTCTTGTTGAAAGCGGCCAAACACTAGAAATACAGGACAAGACAAACAAGACAAGAGAAGACAAAACAGCAGAGCGTCCACAGCACTGCGGCTCCAGCAAAATCAGGTGCCTTAAACAGAGAACCCATTGTTGTGGATTCATGAAAATTAAAATATAAATTGCAGGTACTTACCCAGAGGTGCAAACACAGCCAAACCAGGGAGGAAGCAGGTCAGCGAGGGCCCAACCGCACCCCACAACAATCCCCAACCAGCCGGCAATGCCAGCAGAACAACACTGCAGAAATGGACAAGTGTGACACCCACAAACCCAACCATGATCCCAGTCATTAATTCAAGAAGCTGGCACTTACAATCTCAGACGGGCAGACCAAGAGCACCAGCAGAATGAAGCAGCCAACTAGAGCAGCAGGGAGGGAAACAAAGACACACTCACCCCATAGCAGCCTGCCCAGCTATAAGGGAGTCTGCCCCGCCCACTAATCAATGCTGCTCATCTAGTTACACCTGATGCTCATCTAGCTGCAGCAGGTGCACAGAGTAGAAGGGAGTCTTGCCTAACTAGTATTATCAGTGGAAAATCTGACAGCCGCCCAGATCTTATCGCAGAAGTTAATTATTTGGTTTATGTAATAATGCAACAGAATATAAGTATTCAATTCACATGGGTTCCAGCACATAAAGGAATTGTTGGCAATGAAAAAGTCGATAAGTTGGCTAAAGAAGCAGTTAAAGCAAGAGAAATTGAATATGATGTCCCATTAAGTAAAGCAGAAATAAAAATAATTGTTAAAGATAAAATAAATGATATGTGGCAGGAGAGGTGGGATTTAGAGGAAAGAGGAAGACATTTACATAACATACAGAAGGAGGTACTCCTAAGTGACGATAGTAGTTTAATGACTAGGAGAGAGGAAGTATGGATTAACAGGTTGAGGATTGGGCACACTACATTAAATAGTGGTCTAAAGATAATAGGAAAACATCCATCAGGTGACTGCTCTAATTGTGGGGTACTGGAAGGAGTGGAACATGTGTTGATTTATTGTAAGAAATATAATAAAGAGAGGAAGGCACTGGAAAGGGTAATGGGGAGTTCAGTGACAATAGTTACTTTATTGAAGAAAAATCAGTCATAGGATATAACTAAAGCACTTGTTAAATATTTGAAAGTTACAAAATTAGCTGAAAGGATTTAATTTTTTTTAAAAATTTTTATTGAAAGGACATAGACTCTTGAATTACATCTCCGTCTGGTTGATGGCGGTAATACACTGAGTTTGTAAACTGCCAGAAAACACCCATCGAAGAAGAGTAGAAGGGAGGGGGAAGTGGAACACCATCTCACCACACTTTGAACTCAGTTACCTGTATGTTTGCAGGATTCGGACTGATGCTTTCTTGCTTCACTGAAAAGTAGTCTTCTTCATAAACTTGTAATTTTGCCTTTGCTGCATTGAGTTTTTTCAGAATTTCCAGTCTTTCAATTTCCTTTTTTAAGTCCTCGACTGACTTACCCCTTGCAACACTTTCCTCTTGTTGTCTCTTTATCACAGCCGCCTTCTCCTTTTCTCTTTTTAACTTGCGTTCAGCTTCCTCTTTCCTCTAGATGGCGTTGTGACATTGCAACAGCTTCTTGTTCTGCGATTATGAGTTTGTTTTCTTCTTCTATGGTTTGCATTTTTCCTCTAAATTTCTCTTGTTCAGCCATTATCTTAAGCACAGCCTTTGTGGCTTCATACTCTGCCATAGCTTCTTGTCTTTTGGTGGAGGAGCCATTAGAAATAACTGTACTGGCCTTAAATGGACTATGAACTGAGACAGTATCTGAGCTAGAAGATGTAAATACAGAACTAGCATCAGGCCAAACAATCTCCTCCTTATTTGTTCCCTCAACATAACATTGGATGTTTTGGAAAACTACCTTAGTCACTGATATGCCTTTGTCTAACTTGGAACGCACATCAAGGGGTGGTCCATCTATTGCTCTGTATTGATCATAAATATCGTTAAGAACGTCTAGTTCTCTTTGCACAATGTCCATATGACCTTCAAGAATGTCAACTGGATCTCCTTTCATAACAGATTTTTTAGCAACCTTGATTAATGCCTTCTGCCGGGTACTGACCAAACGCGCCGAAACGCTCCTGCCGCCCCCTTTTGGCCGCTTGTCACTTTCACACAGCCACTGAAGACGCGGCTGATGACACGCCCTGGGAGGAGGCAGAGGAGGGAGGTCTGGCTCCTTTTCCGGTTGTTTCTTGTACACCGGGCAGACGAAATCAGCTGTACGTGAGCCTCGTTACTACTTGAGTGGGTTTTCTACGAGCCGAACTGCAGCTCCAAAAGTCTTTGTTGAGATTAAAACGTTTTTTTTTTTATGTTTGGGGTGATCGTACGCTCGAGCGGACAGCAGCAACTGTAAAAATGCCAAGTTTCTTACCGGAGGCTGGTTTCTTCATGGAGGCTCGTTGGGGTAAGTTTAAAAAGTCCCAAAAAAAGTCTCGTTTTCGTTGCGTCATCACATAGCAGAGTCTCTCCTGATTGGTTGCTGCGATACGTCGAGCGTCAAAAGTTCAAATATTTGACCCTTGGCGGCTCGACGCGTAGGTTGCTTCGGATGCGCGCGTGCGCGGAAAGGAACTGCCGCGTGCTGCCGCTCCGCTTCAAAAGCTCAAAACGCGCAGCTTCACGGTTCGACGTGCCTCGACGTGTCTCCACATAGACTTTCAATGTAAACCGGCCGCTTCCGCTGGCCGAAACGCGTTTGGTCGGTACTCGGCATTCCATCTGTCATAGGTACTTTCAGTGACGTTGCAACCCCTGTAGTTTTTCTTTATGAAATTGTCTTCCTTTTCCTGTTAATATGAGATCTTTCACTTCTACGCAGCTCTTTTTGCCCAATTTTCACTAAAGAGGTTTCATCTACTTGCTCTGCTTTGGCAGCTTGTTCTGCACTGGCATCTTCTATTTCTGTCATTTGTTTCTGACATTTTGTTTTACTTGAACTGTTATGGACTTTTACTCGGTGAAATCTCTTTTTAACTGAACTTAAATTATGAACTTCGTTGCATTAATTCCCTTCTTGTTATCTTGTTGTGCTGTTGTTGTCAAGCTTCACACAGTTCCTTGTTGTTACTCCTTCCTTGTGTCACTTTCCAAACATGAACTTAAATGTCTGGCTTCTGGACGTCTTTATGAAGAAGCAGCAGATGAACACGTGTCCGTTAACATTTTGCAGCCGTTGGTCTTTGGTGCAATGACGCCACCAGGGGTCAGGGCGTTCATGCAGCTCCGTTCCTTTTCTTTGTCAGCGAGTTCGACTGTCACTTCCACCTCTTCCTTACAGCATTAATGAGTTCGTAGAACTGCTAGTGTGTAGTCAGTTTTAATGGAAATCTTCTTATTACACTTCACTTTCGTTGTCACTGACACCAACACTACAGTCAAACTCGCTGGCTGACCCTTCCTTTTGAGGTAGAAATGAGAGTAATAAAGAACTTCTTAAACTTAAATTACTTTTGTACAGCTACTTGCTAATATCATGCCTTCATTTAAATATGTTCGTTTTTTAAACAAAATGATAAATCACTTTAATTTTGCTTTAAAAGGGATTTTGAACTTCAAGCCGTGTTTAATCATGGGAAATCCGATTACACACGAACGCACCATCTGTGACGTAGTGTGCAGAGTGAGAGGCAGAGCTCTGGTCTTGTCACAGTGTGTGGGTGTGCGCAGGTCGACATGAAGGTAAGTCTGATACAGCATCAGACCTAAATTAGATCCTGTTGTTTCTTGTTTCATCACCCAAACTATTTTCTGCTTCCCAAAATGAAGACAAATAGCTCAAATCTTCACAGATTGCTAAATTCGTCGGGTTTTAAATTGTCCGCTATTAAAGAGACCAGAGCCCTCTACCTCACACTCTGCACACTACGTCACAGATGGTGCGTTCGAGTGTAATCGGATTTCCCATGATTCAACACGGCTTGAAGTTCAAAATCACTTTTAAAGCAAAATTAAAGTGATTTTATCATTTTGTTTGCAAAAACAAACATATTTAAATGATAAAATAAATATATTTTGAGCAATTTGATGAATAGTAGAAAAATCATGTCAGTGGACCTTTAAGGAGCATAAACATGTTAGAAATCTGAAAGTTATGCACCATAACTCATGTTCCCTGAAGGAAGGGAACGAGGTGCAACATACTTGCTATGGGAATTGCACCCCCGCGCGATTACCTGAAGGAATACATTCACGCCTTTTACGGCAGGGGGCATCACCCCGCGCCAGAGGTACCGCCCTTTAGGTACTTAGGCGACTGACGCCCCTCCATCTTCCTCAAAATTTGCACTTCACCGAGCTTTCAGCATTGAAAAGGGCCAGCTATGTTGCACCTCGTTCCCTTCCTTCAGGGAACATGAGTTATGGTGCATAACTTTCAGTTCCCTTTCAGTTCGGTCTCTCGGTGCAACATACTTGCTATGGGAACGTAATTCATTCACGCCCTTGAAATGCTCAGTAAAATGCCTGTTAGTGTGAACGTCTGCCATTGACCAGAAGGCATCTCAAAGCTACTTTCTATTGTGTATTAGAAAGAACAGCCTGAGTGACATCACACGCAGTAACATCCAAACTGTAGTACTTTGCAAAAGTGTTTAAAGAGCTCCAGTTCGCAGCAGCACAAATGTCTGCAACTGACACGCCCTTGAACAATGACCAGGAAGTGGCCAAGCCCCTGGTTGAGTGAGCATGGACTCCAGGGGGCACTGTTGACCCTTGCTACCGTATGCCCTCTTAATGGCCTCCGTCACCCAATGTGAGAGGCGCTGTCTTGATAGGGCCTTTCCTGTAGCAGGTGCGGCAAAGCAGACGAACAGTTGGGGGTTGTTTTCCTTTATGTAGGTAAAGCCCTCACTGGGCAGAGAGCCTGTAGCCTTTCCTGTTCCTGAGTGAGGACAGGGCAGGTGGAAAGGAGGAGAGATCAAAGTCCAGACTCCTATGGTTCAGGGTCAGGACCTTGGGAGTATATGCGAGATTAGGCCTTAGTGTGACCTTTGACCCATCAGGGGCAAATCTGGTACACATTGGGTGTACAGATAATGCATGGAGGTCACCCACGCGTTTCGCCGAGCAAAGAGCCAGGAGAAGAGCAGTTTTATAAGATAGAAGATCTATCTTAATCTCACCGAGAGGCTCAAATGGTGGGTCACAAAGAGCCCCCAAGACCAGACCAAGATCCCAAACAGGGGTCAAGGTCCTGCTGGGTGGCCTAGTTCGAAGCACACCCTTCATATATTTCATTATGATTGGGTGTGCTCCAGGAGTCCTGTGTCCCCAGCCCTCATGACAGGCAGATAGCTGCAAGGAACACTTTAATCGTTGAATAAGAATGACCCTTTTCCAGTAAATCCTGAAGGAAAGTTAAAAGTTGAGCCAGGTCGCAATCATAAGAAATGATATTTCTTTCTGAGCACCAGGCTTCGAAGATGCGCCACTTTTGTGCGTATAGGGATTGTGTTGACCCGGCACGGGCATTTTGTATAGTTGTCACCACGTTCTCAGGCAAACCCGACGCCATCAGTCTGTCTTTTTCAGCTAACAGGCTGGAATTAGTTCCAGATCCTGGCCTAAACAGCTGGGCTGTGACTTCCTGTGTGAGACTTTGAGAGTCTACCAGGTTGGGGAGCGGGCCTCCACGGTGATATGTTAACAGACTTCTCTGATAGTCTCCTCGAAGACAGATGGAGTCTATTAATTTTATTAGAATGAGTTGGAACAGGAAAACTACTGCTTCCCTCCAAAACAGGTTTTTCTGTTGGGTCGAGGGGCTACCGTTTCTGTAAACGAGCAGACCTCCTGACTCCAATTGTTGTCCCCCCAGGTGGGATACTGTGTGGGGACAAGGTTGATGCAGCTGTGAGGAAAATCACGTGCTGCACTTCCACTGTTCGAGCTTTGTGTGTCCTTCATGAATAATAAAGGAGCAACAGCGATGTGTGAACGTGGGGATGATCCTTTGTGGCTGGCAGACTCGAGATAATTTGTTGATAAGGAGCCCAGTTTCCCTTCAAAATCAGGAGGAAAATCTTGGTTCAACTCCGATCCTTTTACACGCGCAGTAACGTGATCACAGCCGCTTCTCAGAGGGTGTGAAAAATGTGTCTGCTTTGGGACGTCCGACGTGTTCTCCTGTGGTGTGAGCGTGTCACGTGGTCATCTGGCTAGTGTATTAGCCGACCCCTTGCTCCTAATGGAGCGGGGGCTGGGACATGTGCCCTTTCCCACCTGCCTTAGCGGGAGGTGTAAGGTCTGTTCGCAGACACCTCTGGGTCTGTCTTTTGGAGACAGGTTCAAAGGCACCCTGCTGGGGCTTATTGAATAGGCTGGCACCCCATGAGCCGTGAGGGAGGGGGATGAGGCCCCCCCTTTATGACGGCCGACAGGCCAGAGGCCCGTACGGTCTACTTTATTTGTGTTGTGTTTTTTTTCAATAAAACAGGGATGTGCTGTTTTATGAGTTTTATTCGTGGTTACGTGCAACGACATACATGATTTGATGTCACTCACAGCAGGAAGAACATGGTTTGTGCATGCAACATGATTATCAGCTTTTTGTACTTTGCTACAAATAAAGTCTGAACAAGGTACGAACACTCCTGTTACCACGTGGGCAGGAGGTCATCTAAAATGTAAACGTGAACCTGGTTCATCAGGCACATTTTTGACGAGTGTCCCGGTTCGCCCTGTGAGGCCCTGTGCCTGCTCGCTTGGCGTGGGACAAACCTGTTTTTATTCCATGCGTGCTCGGAGCGAGGTTGGTTCGGCGGGGGTCTCTGCCGAGGCTCCTCCTCGTATGCTGTCCGCTTCTGCGGTGGTGCACGCGTCGTCGAGCGGTGCCGCGGCTGTGCAGGTCTGCTTCCAGCGGGCTCTCTGGGTGGGGCGAAACTCCGACGAGGGATGCCCACCCTGAGAGCTTCAGCCTGCCTGCGCCTTTGGTCCAGCTTGGTTTGGATTCGCTCCAAAGTCTGGCCAAAAAGTCCCTCCGCTTCTATCGAGTGGTGGAGAAAAGGCACCTTTTGTCCCTCTGGTAAATCCGTCAGCGTCATCCACAGGTGGCGGAGCGCGATGACCACTTCCGCCATACCTCTGCCCTGAGCCACAGCAGCTGTACCCATCATACGAAGGACAAAGTCTGTAGCTCTGCGGGCTTCGTCCAGTAGTTCGGCAGCAGCTTGCTTATCCGAAGTTTCCTGCAGTAGTTGGAGTTTTTCTGCGAGGTAAGCCTGCATCATTGCTGACGCGTTCATCGCGCGCGCTGCGAGTCCTTGAGCTCTGTAGCACTTCTCGAGAAGTGACG
>JBBPBX010093273.1:0-13585 GCA_038048925.1 Garcialebias charrua
AAAGGTCATCAGCACTTTTATATACTCTACTTAGTATTGCAACAAGTTGTTTTGTAAAATAATCAATAATTACAATAATTTTACGGAGGTTGTATGCACATGATTGTCAATCAATAAAAATGCACCTATTGTTTTACATTATTGCTCCTTTTGTTGTATAACATCCAGTCAGTTTGATCTTGGCAAAGTCAAAAGGGATATTTCAAGGACTTGCATGAGTGAGAAAGACACTAAAAGTCTCCCTGATCAGAAGGATAGGTGACAAAAGAAAAAGGGAGTGGAGAAGAGAGGAAGAGTGCGAGGACGATGAAGGTAGAGTGAGGGGGTGAGAGAGAACAGGGTGGTATTTGCTGTGCGACAGAGCCCCACAGCAGACAGGAAGGGAATAGCAGGCCTCCGGCACCGAGAAGACTGAGTGTTGTTACTCTCCTTTTATTATTTCACTTAGATTTTTTTTTGTCCATGCTTTATTCTCTTTAGATAGTTTATATTGTAGCACTTTGAGACTGAAAAATGTAAAGTGCAGCACAAATAGAATATATTATTATTATTAAATCATTGTGTCTGTTGACAACCTCACTGTTTACCTGGAATAAATAATAAACAGGGTAGATTATTTTATTCCCACTGAGATATTTCCCTACATAGGAAGTTAATGCTAACTGTAGCCACTTGTGGTTATCAGAGACTTTTCAGGTGTCTACACTATATGTAGATTAGGTCAACATGCCTGCAAAACCTGTTTTATAATTCATATTTACACAGGCATTAAAAAAAACTGGGAATCATAAATCTAATTCAGCATTAACCATTAATGAAGAAGACTGCTTAAAAATGAAACATTAGAAAAAATTGTTAATTTATTTATGGTGTAAACTGAATATTTCTGCTTATGTACGTCCACACGCTTCTTAGGTTGTCTATTTGAATGTATCCATGAATATTTTAATGTATGCTGTTCCTCTGTTTCTCATCCCCACAGGTAAATGGTTAAATATTCATTGGTGCATGCTGACTGGATGATATAACCTCATGGGGGGTTTGGTGAAGCAATACAATACTGATGATTAATATAACATAGTCTTTAGTGCAAGAAGAGATCTTCTGCAGTTCTGAAAAACTGAGTCCATGAAAGGTTTTGTGTAGCTTTTTTAAAGTGAAAGTTCCCACATGTCCACAAATATTGCTCTATAATCCCACTTTTCTAAGTTGTATACAGTACTTATGTATAGTTAAAGTAAACCTATCTGGATGATGAAGTCTACGGTACTTAATTATTGAAGTGTCAATTGTGGCACCAGTAACACATAGCTAAAGAGTTAACCAATAGGTTAGACTGAAATGTAGTACTTGTACATTGTTCGGGGCCCTGGGACTGTTATTTTAAAGATAGCCGTATCAATTGTAGCACCAGTACCACATAGCTAAAGAGTTAACCAATAGGTTAGATTGAAATGTAGTACTTGTACATTGTTCGGGGCCCTGGGACTGTTATTTAATGCCCCTTTTCCACTTGTTGGCCCGGCTCGGATGTGACGTCATATTTGCGTGCCAAGCGCGCGTTGGAGAGCATTTCCACCTAACAGATGCGCGGCGCCGCGCCAAGATTCCGGCCTCATCTCAGAGCAGGTCCGAGGCCGGCTGGCCCCGAACCGTGAGGAGGAGGCTGGACTGAGTTTGAGGAAGTGGCTGCCGTGAGGGAGCAAAACACCGAAGGACTTTACAAGATTAACACGGTAAAAACAATTATTTGTATTAAAAATTACATCACACATGTGTCTTAAGCCGAACTATTCCTTAATAATTCCACGTTGTTGTCAAAACGGCAGGATTTAAAAAAGTAGTTTCGCCACGTGCACGCGCGCGCCCGCGCGCGCGCACGTGAGCCGTCTTTATTTCTATAATGTAGCTAAATAAACGCTTTAAAAAATATAGTTCATAGCTGACGTTATATCAAGAGGGTGCTTGAGCTTAACAGTTCCTTAATAATTTCACGTTGTGGTCAAATCAGCTGGATTTAACAAAGTAGGTCGACACATGCACATCACATGCACGCGCGGGTGGGGTCGATCGGCGTTCTTTGTTTTAAATGTAGCTAAATAAAAGCTTAAAAAATATATTTCATAGCTGCTTTATACCACGAGGGTTCCTCAGGTTAACAAGTCCTTAATAATGTCACGTTGTGGTCAAATCTGGATTTAAATTGATTTGTTTTGACTAATTCCAAACCTATCACATGTGCTTCGAAAATAAATTATTAAAAAATCGAATTTTAATTCAAATAACTCCAACAGCTTACAGTATGCACATAAACATGTAGTGATTACACTCTGTTGGTTTGAAAAATATCTGCTTTGTGGTTTCTGAGATATAAGATATGTGTTAAATACTAGTAGAAAAAAAAAGCTAGGTCGACACACTTATGTCTATTAAAAATCGAATTTTAATTCAAATAACTCTAACAGCTTACAGTGTGTATATAAACATGTAGTGATTACACTGTGTTGGTTTGAAAAATATCTGCTTTGTGGTTTCTGAGATATTTGATATATGTATATATATCTTACATATATCTTATAAAAGATATCTACATATAAAACAGTTTCTAGACTGAATTACCGGTAACCATGTTTTTCTTTTTTTTTACAGTTAAGACGAAGAAGTCAACACCAGAATTTATCAACTTGTGTCTTCTGGAGGAAGCACATGAGACAACAGGAAAAAAATCATTTAGGTGGATGCAGTATTTATTTTTGTGCTTTTTTCACTTCTTAGTTTTCATAATAAACATTTTATTTCTTAAGTGGTGTCATTGAACAATAATTTCCTAAACATATTTTACAATGTTAAGTGTGTACAGTATAGTGTTTGTTTAAAAACATACTGGAAGTTAAGAATATTACACAATATTATTGTGGGCGACCGTGGTGTAGTGGTAATGGCAGTCGACCCCTGATCGGAAGGTTGGAGGTTCGAATCCCGCATCCGCCCACCATGTGTTGTGTGTCCCTGGGCAAGACACTTAACCCCGAGTTGCTCCCGGTAGGTCTGGATGGCGCCTTGCAAGGCAGGCTACCACTACCGGTGTATGAATGTCTGAATGAATGGGTGGATGGCTGGTATTGTAAAGCGCTTTGGGGCTCCTCACAGGGGGCTGGAAAGCGCTATATAAATAAGCTCCATTTACCATTCAATATTTTCCATTTGCATTTGACCTTTAAAGAATCATAAGAAAAAGATTATTAGATTTGAACAGCCATCCATCCATCCATCCATCCTTCCTGTTGTCGTGTCATGAGTAGTGCAGCAGCTTTTGCCAGGATGCACAGATGTCAACATGAACCCATCCATCCATCCATCCATCCATCCATCCTGATGTCGGGTTGTGGGTGCAGCATCTTTTCCAAGGATGCACAGACGTCGCCATCAACCCCCGATGAAGCTGTTCTTGGATGCCCAAACGAGTTTCCTGATCAACAAACATTTAATTATTAATACTTTGTTTTTACGTTTAAAGAAACATGCTTTTAATGTTTATGGGACAGTTTAAACCAAATTATCCATTTGCATTTGACTTTGAATTAGCCCTGACAAAATATTACCGTTTAAATTTAATGAAATACAAACATTTAATATTACCTTACTGTAAAAATAGTTTAACTGATTACAGGGCAGTGTGATCAATGTGTTAAGCAATGTTAACAGGAACCTTGTGCATATATGAGAATAATCTTTATTATAAAGAAACAAAATGGAAAACACAGGGGTTTAAAACAAGCTGAAAAGTCTATAAAGTAAGATCAGAGCATTAAATAGCTCAAGGGACATTACCGCCAACAGGTGGTGAGACAAGGTTCTGCAGGGTGTTCTTCTTCTAACGTCTAGTGGTGGCTAGTAAATAGCTTGAGGTAACACTACCGCCACCACGTGGTAGGACGAGTGAGATTCTACACCCCGCCCACAGAAGGGCTGCAGTAAGTGAATGGAAACAAAACCGTGCATGTGAGCCGATCCTAACTGGACCAGACCGGACCAGACTGGGCCGCTCTGGGCCGGTAGTGGAAAAGGGGCATTAGAGATAGCTGTACTAACAGCTTACAGGAGATACTGTTATGATAACGGGCGTACCCAAACTGAAAGGACTGAGGCGAACAGAAACCAAGACTCAAATATATTTAACAGTGTTTATTTACAAGGTGGTGATATCGGGTTGAGAACAGGTGACGAATCTGGTTCTCCTGAAAGGCAGAGGAAGTAGTCAGACATATTGCTGGAGAAGGTTGATGATGGAAATCCTTACAGAAAATGGTGGATGTTGGTGTCGGGGTGAGGTGTCCAATGTCCAAAACATGAAGAGTTGTGAGATCCCAAAACAGATAGGCAAGTGGTGGTGGCACAGAGCAGCTAGAGGAATGCAGGAGGGTTAAGTTCCACAGAGACGTCTTCAGCAGAGCAGCAGGACGGCAGATGAATTCTAGAAAGATCAGCATAAACATGAGGCATTAGATATTAAATTCTGCACACAGAATTACTGGCTAGGACTTCTCTACCGTTGGTAGTGAATGTCCCAGCGTCTTCTGAATGGTCTCTGTGGCTTCTTATATTCCTCCTGCTTGTTGAGCTGATGATCTGCAGCTGCTGCCAATTAGTGTCCTGGAAGGAGGAAGAGAGCATGCAGGCAGAACTCCTACATTACCCCCCCCCACACACACACACACACACACACCAAGCATCGCCTCCGGGCGACCTGACACGTTTTTCTTAATGATCCCTGAAAAACTTAGTGATGAGACTGGGGTCTAGGATAAAGGATCTTGGAATCCAGGAGCATTCCTCTGGACCGTACCCCTCCCAGTCGACCAAGTACTGGAACCCCCGACCTTTGCGTCTCACATCCAGAATACGGCAGACCCTAAAGGCAGGATGGTTGTCAATAAGACGAGGGGGCGGTGGGAGGTCGGCGGGCGGGCACAGTTGACTCTCCGTGACAGGCTTTAGTTGTGACACGTGGAAAGTAGGGTGAATTCTTATTGAAACAGGTAACTGTAGTCTTACGGCAGTAGGGTTGATTAGTCATGTGATGGGAATGGGGCCAATAAAGCGGGGAGCCAGTTTGCGGGGGCGGGGTATCTTTCAGGTGAATTTTTTTGAGTAGTCAGACATACGTTTTGTCCAACCTGGTAGGCGGGTGCCACTGATCGATGGCGGTCTGCCATCTTCTTGTTTTGGGCAGTTGTGTGGAGAAGGGCTGACTTTGCCTGTCGCCAAAGCCTACGACACCTCCTGAAATGGTGTTGGACCGATGGGACTGACACCTCACTCTCTTGCCTTGGGAACAAGGGGGGCTTGTAACCTAAAGAGGCCTCAAACTGAGACATACCAGTGGCAGAAGACATATGTGTATTGTGAGCATATTCAATCCAAACCAAGTGTTGGCTCCATGTAGACGGGTTGTCCTCCACAACACATCTTAAGGGCGACCTCCAACTCTTGATTTGTGCGTTCGGCCTGGCCGTTGGACTAGGGATGGTATCCTGACGTCAGGCTGACAGAGGTCCCTAGAGAGTTGCAAAAGTCTTTCCATACATGAGATACGAATTGGGGTCCTCTGTCAGAGACCAAGTCCAACGGGATGCCGTGAATCCTGAACACGTGCTGAACTAGAAGTTGTGCAGTCTCGAATGCAGAAGGGAGTTTAAGCAAAGGAAGAAAATGTCCTTGGGAGTCCTGAAAGGCACTTAAAAAAAAAAAGGATTATTATTATTATTATTATTATTATTATTATTATTATTATTATTATTATTATTATTATTATTATTATTATTATTATTATTATTATATTAAAATGTGCTGCCTTGGAAAATCTGTCGATTATAGTGAGAATAACTGTGTTACCTTCCGAAGGAGGAAGGCCAGTAACAAAGTCCAATGAGATGTGAGACCAAGGTCTGCTGGGGGTAGGTAGGGGCTGTAGTTTGCCTGCAGGTGGTTGATAACTGTTTTTACTACGAGCACACGTAGGACAGGTGGACACATATTCCTTAATGTTGTCCACCATGGATGGCCACCAGAAGTGTCTTTTGGCTAAGGACAGCATGCATGACACTCCTGGATGGCAAGACAGATTGTGTGTGTGCAACCAGTGTAGTACCTTCTTTTTTACAGCAGTAGGCACAAACATAATCCCAGCAGGGCCTGTCCCGGGGTCAGGTTCTGTTTTCTGGGCCTCCGAAATGTCTCTTTCGATAGTCCACGTGAGAGATCCAACAACACAAGACGAGGGCAGATTGTTTTCTTCCTGCACAAAATCCTCAGGTGGAGAGAACTGGTGCGAGAGAGCATCGGGCTTGATATTTTTTGACCCGAGTCTGTAAGTAAGGACAAAATTGAAACGAGTTGCTGTGAACAGAAGCAGAGCAACGAGCAAATTGCTGTTGGATGGGAGCAGAGCAACGAGCGAGTTGCTGTTGGACGGGAGCAGAGCAACAAGCGAGTTGCTGTTGGACAGGAGCAGAGCAACGAGCGAGTTGCTGTTGGACGGGAGCAGAGCAACGAGCGAGTAGCTGTTGGACGGGAGCAGAACAATGAGCGAGTTGAGTTGCTGTTGGACGGGAGCAGAACAGCGAGCGAGTTGTTGTGGACGGGAGCAGAGCAACGTGCGAGTTGCTATGGACGGGAGCAGAGCAGCGAGCGAGTTGCTATGGGCGGACGGGAGCAGAGCAGTGAGCGAGTTGCTGTGGACGTGAGCAGAACAGCAAGCTGGTTACTGTTGGACATGAGCAGAGTAGCGAGCGAGTTGCTATGGACGGGAGCAGAGCAGCGAGCGAGTTGCTGTAGACGGGAGCAGATCGGTGAGCGAGTTGCTATGGAACAGTGAATTTCTGTATCCAGACCAGAAGAAGCAGGCGAGATGAGTCCTGCAAGAAAAAAGAAACCGGAGTCGCCGAAACAGGAGTCGGTGAGTCAAAACTCGGTGGATAAAAATTTGGAGTTAATGGAGGAATTGAAAAAAGCAATAGACTTTCTCACTGAGGAATTTGCAAGTTTGAGAGCTGAGCAAAAAAACATTACTCAACTGGTAGAGGAGATGAAGCAAATGAAAGCTCAGGAGATCATCAGAGATGAACGATTAGCTCAATTGGAACAAAAGTGTGATGACATGGAACAATACATAAGAGGCGAGAATCTGGTAATTTCTGGACTCGAGGTTAAACGCCGGACATTGGCAGATGTAGTTAGAGGCGATACCACGACTGAAGAAGGACCACAAGAACAACTGCAGTCTCTGGAGGATCAGGTAGTCACTTTCTTAAATAGCAAAAACATTAACATTAAGCATGAAGACATTTCCACCTGTTACACACTGCCCAATAGAGCTGACAAACTTAAACCATCAGTAGTCATCAGATTCATTGGAAGGACACAAAGAAACAGGGTAATGATGCAGTCAAAGAAACTCATAAACACTACGGTCTACATGAATGAACACCTAACTAAAAAAAAACGCAAACATTGCACACAAAGCAAGGTTGTTGAAAAAGGGAAAAAAATAACAAAAACTTGGACAAGAAACGGAAACATATGGATCAAAGTACATGACAATTCTCAAGCTAAAATAATAAAAGATCTGAAAGACTTAGACACATTTTGATGAGCTCAAAAATGACAAATCACCAATCACTATCACATGTTCATACACAAAAATTGACAAAGATGAACAAACAAACAAATACATTAAAACATGACAACAACAAACGAAGACTCAGAGTTTAAAATATACAATGATGAAGATGTGGTTGATGCAAACTTTTATCCTGCTATAAAAGACTGTGAATACTATAATGAAGAACAGTTTAATGACATCAATATAACAAATGGAGATCTCTCTATTATTCACATCAATAGTAGAAGTATAAATGCAAATATATCCAAAATAACAGATTATTTAAAACAGTTAAACAGAACTTTTACATTAATAGCACTGTCAGAGACATGGCTTAATGATGAAAACAAAAATAATGTTCACATCGAAGGATATGAATTATATCATTTAAACAGAAACAATAAAAAAGGTGGTGGAGTAGCTCTATTTGTCAAAAATGAAATAAAGTGTAGAATAATTAATGAAATGTCAATAATTGTTGACAATCTTATGGAAATAATAACAATAGAAATATTAAACGAAAATGCTAAAAACATATCCATAAGTTGTGTATATCGATCACCAGGATCAAATATAGAAATATTCACCGATAAAATCATACAACTATTGGAAAAGAGTTTAAATAAAAAAGTTTTCTTGTGTGGAGACTTTAATATTGACCTGGGAAATAAAACAGATTCAAATAACATCAGCACATTTCTAAATTCAATGTATAGTTTAAATCTTTATCCGTTAATATCAAAACCAACAAGAATTACAACTCATAGTGCTACGATAATTGACAACATTTTCACAAATATAACAAATGGGGATGTGACAGGTGGTATCTTAACAACTGATTTAAGTGATCATTTACCAGTTTTCACTATCTACAGAGATGATCAAAACATTACAAAAGAAGTTACAATTAAGAAAAAAATAATAAACACATCAAAAAAGCTATGGATCAATTAAAAGATGATTTACAGAAGCAAAACTGGAAGGACGTGTATATTGATGATGTTAACAGATCATATGATGAATTTATGAATATTTTAGAAGCTCTGTATGAAAAGAATTGTGTGCAAAGAAATCGTAGAAAAAGAAATATTGTCGACCAACCTTGGATGACTAAAGGGTTGAGAAATGCTTGTAAAAAAATTACTTGTATTCATGTTTCTTAAAAACGAGAACACAACAAGCTGAAGAGAAATATAAAAAATACAAAAATAAATTGGTAATGATTATAAGAAAATGCAAGAAAGAATACTATAGTGATTTATTAAACAAGAGTAATGGTGACACTAAAACAACATGGCGAGTTATAAATGATGTTCTAAAAAGTCATAAAGCGAAAACGAACATTGCAAAATATTTTGTGAAAGATGACAAAGAAATACATGATGAGAATGATATCGTAAATGAATTTAATCAATATTTTGTAAATATTGGATCAAGCCTTGCAGCTAAAATACCAAAAGTAGATAATAATGTGTGTCATTCAATTAAAAGCTGCACAAACAGTATTTTTCTTAATGGAACTAACAAAGAGGAAATTATGAAAATGGTAAAAAAATCTCTCAGACAAGAGATCAAAAGACTGGGTGGACATGGATATGATGTTCGTAAAAGAAATAATGAGTTATGTTATTGAACCGTTTACATATATATGCAATTTATCTTTTTCAACAGGAATATTTCCAGATAACATGAAAGTAGCAAAGGTAATTCCTCTTTTTAAAAATGGTGATAAATGTGTATTCAATAATTATAGGCCAATATCCTTGTTACCACAGTTCTCAAAAATTCTAGAAAAACTATTTGTGACCAGATTGGATCAATTTATTGATAAACAAAATATTTTAAGTAGCAGTCAGTATGGGTTTAGAGGAAAAAGCTCTACATCAATGGCTCTCATGGATTTAATGGAACAAATAACTAATGCTGTCGATCATAAACAGTACTGTGTTAGTGTTTTTGTTGATCTAAAAAAAGCATTTGATACCATTAACCACACCATATGTTGTATAACACAATCATTGTTCCACGTTTAATCTATTGTATTGAGGTTTGGGGAAAAGCGTGCAAAACAATTACAAAGCCTGTTTTTATTTTACAAAAGAGAGCTGTAAGAGTAATCACCAGAAAACATTTCAGTCACCCATCAAACACCTTGTTTCTTCAGCTAAATTTATTGAAATTCCAGGAATTGGTAGAATATAGTATTTTATCAGTTATGTATAGGGCTCATAATAACACATTACCTTTAAATATCCAAAGAAATTTTATAAAAAGACAAAGTGATTACAATCTCAAAGGGACAGAGATATTCATCAAACCACAATTCAGAACCAGCTTAAAGGGACGGTCTACCTCAATTCAGGGAGTTCGATTGTGGAATGCTCTGGAGAGTGATGTTAAAAATGCAAAATCAATGTATACATTTAAGAAAAAGGTCAAAAAGGACTTGCTCAAAAACTATATATGATGTAACTTAGTGTGTTTGTGTATTACACTTATGTTGACTGATGATGTAGCTTAGTGTGTTGTGTATTACAGTTAGAAAAATTAAGTAGAGTTATTCATTTGTGATGTAGTTTGTGTATTACAGTTAGAAAAATTAAGTAGAATTATTCATTTTGTGATGTAGTTTGTGTATTACAGTTAGAAAAATTAAGTAGAATTATTCATTTTCTTATGTAGTTTGTGTATTACAGTTAGAATGATGTAGTTTGTGTATTACAGTTAGAAAAATTAAGTAGAATTATTCATTTTGTGATGTAGTTTGTGTATTACAGCTAGATAAATTAAGTAGAATTATTCATTTTGTGATGTAGTTTGTGTATTACAGTTAGTAAAATTAAGTAGAATTATTCATTTTGTGATGTAGCTTGAAGGTTAACATTGGTTGAACAAACTGTGAAATAAGGGGCAGATATAATAAGATTTCATCTTCTTTCTGCTCCTTTCATTTTATCCTACTTGTATTCTTGTATCTGATGAAACTGTCTTGTATTGTTCTTTTAAAATGAATGAATAAACATCAAATCAAAATCAAATCAAATAAACCTTCTATAAAAATTAGCGAAACCCATAAAACTTTGAAGCTGCTTACGAGTCACAGGGGTCGGCCACTCCACCACTGCCTTGGGTTTTTTTTTTGGATCAGTTCGATATTGTCCTCCTTCAAAAATGAATCCAAGAAAGAGTACAGATTTAAAATGAAATTCACACTTTTCGGCTTTGACAAACAGTTGGTTTTCGTAAAGCCTTTGTAACACAGATCTGACATGGTGTACGTGTTCCTCTTCATCTTGTGAATAAATCATTATGTCATTCAAGTATACAAACATGAACACATTTAAAAAGTCTCTGAGAATGTCGTTTACCAAAGTGGAAAAACTGCAGGTGCATTAGTCAAGCCAAAGGGCATGACCAAATATTCAAAATGACCCAAGGGTGTTTTGAATTGTTGGAGCAGATGACAGGAGTTGTGCCATCCCTTGTTTGACAGAAATCATCATATTTCCCAGTTCCTGTAAGTTAGATTGGTTAGTTGCTTGAGACCTCATCATGTGTTCTAGGGCAGCTTCATTCTTTTCCACTCTCTGAATTAAAGTCTGCGTAAGTGTTGGTTCTGATCAACCTTTCTTTAGTTTTAGCAGGTCACTTTCGTAAATGAGCCCATGAGGTTCAAAAGATTTACCTGACTAAATAAAGGTTGAATGAATGAATGAATGAATGCAGTTTTCCACTCGTCCCCTTCCTTAATACGAACAAGATGATAGGCATTGCGGAAGTCGAGTTTAGAAAAGATCTTGGCTTGATGTAGTTGTTCATGGATAGAATCGATAAACGGTAATGGATATTTATTTTCGATAGTGATTTGGTTTAGTCCCCTATAACCAATGCAGGGTCATAAGGACTTGTCTTTTTAAGAGATAAGATAAGAGATAAGAGCTTTTTTATTAACATTGCACCAGTAAACCAATACAACGTGATAATGTAAACACAGTCATCCAGAGGAGGGCAGAGAATGTTTAGCTACAAAGAAAAACCCGGCCCCCGCTGGAGAGGTAGACGGGCAAATAATTCCTGAATTCAACAACTCTGAAATGTATTCCTTCATGGATTCACGTTCGGGTCCTGACAGATTATAAAGATGACTAGAAGGAAGAGGCGCCACTGGAAGTAACTCAATGGCACAGTCATAAGGTCTGTATGGAGGTGATGATAATGCCCTTTTTTAACTGAACACTGGAGCCAAATCATGGTAAACAGAGGGAACCTTGGATGCATCTATGTCATTGGGGGTCTCGATGTGTGTGGACGCAGAAGGAACAGCAGTTCTGAGACAATTTTGTAAACAATGGGGACTCCATTGCTCAATTCTTTTTTCAGTCCAGTTTATTATGGGATTGTATTCTTTTAACCATGGGAATCCCAAAATGAGCTGTGTGATCGATTAATTAAAGACAAAGAACTCATTGCATTTGTGATGGTTTCCGGAGATGATTAAATGTGTGGGTAGAGTCTTCTCGTGCACAGAGGCAAACTCTTGACCCATGAGCCCAGACATAGTTAAAGAATTAAGAAGACTCTGAGTAGGAATTGACAGTAGATTAACTAGATCTTGACTGATAAGATTCTGTTCAGCTTCAGAATCCACAAGGGCAGCAACAGATCTTCTTTTCGGGTCAACTATAATAGCAGTCTGGAGTTCTAGATGAAAAACAGAAGATGACGCATCATTTCCCACCAATATCTTTTGCTTTATTGGTGGGAGGGGTCGTTTCCCAGAAGCGGGCACTGAGCAATAAAATTTCCTTTACCATAATATATGTGTTGGTGGATGATACAGGCTCTCAGTTTAAATTTTTGATCTGTGATCTAAATATTTTTAAGGTTAGAAACCAAGTGGTTTTCTAAACAGCTTTAGTGTTTGACTTTGTCCACACTCATAAAATACACAATGAAGTACCCAAAAAAAAAAAAAAATATATATATATATATATATATATAATAATAAAATATATATATATATATATATATACCGGTAAACTTAAATGGTACATATCGCCCCTTGCTGCTTTGAGCATGTAACAGTCACAAGACCACATTGAAATAAGAAATATAAAATATGATAAAAATACATTTCTGTGTTTATTTTATTTCTATTCAAGACACTATGATAAGAATGACTATATATTTAATATAGGCGGATAGAGTACAGTATCTCTGTTTACAATTCTGGTTGGTGGTGTGCCTCGTGATTTTTCAGTGAAAACACTGTGCCTTGGCTCCAAAAAGGTTGAAAAACACTGGTCTAATGAAAATAAACAGTTTAAGTTAATTAGAATGATTTAAAAAAAATAAAAAAAATAAAAAAATAGCTAAACAAGAACATAGTTTTGCTAAATTAGGCTGAAAAGTTGGATTAAAATTGTAGAATTAGCTGAAAAAGCTGAAACAGGCTATATACAGAAATTATTAAGTAAAATACCTTGATATCACAATATTTTTTGCCTCAATAAAAGCACGGTCCTACTTGTTATTTATTTAATTGTTCCCATACATATCTTTAAAAAATAGGAATTAAAACTGCATATTTCTTGGTGCATTTGTGTGTACAACTGGACCAGTGCTGTTTTTATTTATTTATTTTTTTATAGACGTTTTAATAAGATATAACACCCTGCGGACTGTTGCTCGCTGAGTCTCTCAGCTTCTGCGCAGAGAGGAGCAAGAGCCACGCGGCTTCTCTCGTCTTCTCCCTGGCTCCCCGTCCTGCGGTTACCCCTGGAGTTCTGGTCGTTGACTCAGGGCTCGGTTCTGTCCAGAGAGCACAGGGCACGCGCTCAGAGCTCTGCTGTGCGGCTACCTTCTGAACTCCTGACCCACGGGGAGAGAAAAAAGAGAGGGGCAGATCTTCCCGGAGCTTTT
>JBBPBX010093274.1:0-13584 GCA_038048925.1 Garcialebias charrua
ATATCAATGTGTCCACAAGGTCTCACTGATGAAACATAGTAAATAATGTATCACTGAGATATAACTGTAGTAAAAATATAGGGGGCGCTATGGAGTAAAAATTTACATACCATTATCAATGTGTATAGAAGTGTTCACTGATGAATCATAATAAATCTTGTGCAGATCGGATAATGTATCACTAAGATATAATTGTACTAATAATATAGGGGGCGCTATGGAGTAAAAATTTACATACCATTATCAATGTGTGTCGAAGTGTTCACTGATAAAGCACAATAAATCTCGTGCAGATCGGATAATGTATCACTAAGATATAACTGTAGTAATAATACAGGGGGCGCTATGGAGTAAAAATTTACATACCATTATCAATGTGTGTAGAAGTGTTCACTGATGAATCACAATAAATCTCGTGCAGATCGGATAATGTATCACTAAGATATAACTGTAGTAATAATATAGGGGGCGCTATGGAGTAAAAATTTACATACCATTATCAATGTGTGTCGAAGTGTTCACTGATAAAGCACAATAAATCTCGTGCAGATCGGATAATGTATCACTGAGATATAACTGTAGTAATAATATAGGGGGCGCTATGGAGTAAAAATTTACATACCATTATCAATGTGTGTAGAAGTGTTCACTGATGAATCACAATAAATCTCGTGCAGATCGGATAATGTATCACTAAGATATAACTGTAGTAATAATATAGGGGGCGCTATGGAGTAAAAATTTACATACCATTATCAATGTGTGTCGAAGTGTTCACTGATAAAGCACAATAAATCTTGTGCAGATCGGATAATGTATCACTAAGATATAACTGTAGTAATAATATAGGGGGCGCTATGGAGTAAAAATTTACATACCATTATCAATGTGTATAGAAGTGTTCACTGATGAATCACATTAAATCTCGTGCAGATCGGATAATGTATCACTAAGATATAACTGTAGTAATAATATAGGGGGCGCTATGGAGTAAAAATTTACATACCATTATCAATGTATGTCTAAGTGTTCACTGATAAAGCACAATAAATCTCGTGCAGATCGGATAATGTATCACTGAGATATAACTGTAGTAATAATATAGGGGGCGCTATGGAGTAAAAATGTACATAACATTATCAATGTGTGTCGAAGTGTTCACTGATAAAGCATAATAAAACTCGTGCAGATCGGATAATGTATCACTAAGATATAACTATAGTAATAATATAAGGGGCGCTATGGAGTAAAAATTTACATAACATTATCAATGTGTATAGAAGTGTTCACTGATGAATCACAATAAATCTGGTTCAGATCGGATGATGTATCACTGAGATATCACCATATAAATAATGTAGGGGGCGCACTTGAGTCAAATGTTAAACCACAATATCAATGTGTCCACAAGGGCTCACTGATGATGCACAATAAATCTGGTTCAGATCGGATGATGTATCACTGAGATATAACTATAGAAGTAATGTAGGGGGCGCACTTGAGTCAAATGTTAGCCCACCATATCAATGTGTCCACAAGGGCTCACTGATGATGCACAATAAATCTGGTTCAGATCGGATGATGTATCACTGAGATATAACTGTAGTAATAATATAGGGGGCGCTATGGAGTAAAAATTTACATACCATTATCAATGTGTGTAGAAGTGTTCACTGATGAATCATAATAAATCTCGTGCAGATCGGATAATGTATCACTAAGATATAACTGTAGTAATAATACAGGGGGCGCTATGGAGTAAAAATTTACATACCATTATCAATGTGTGTAGAAGTGTTCACTGATGAATCATAATAAATCTCGTGCAGATCGGATAATGTATCACTAAGATATAACTGTAGTAATAATATAGGGGGCGCTATGGAGTAAAAATTTACATAACATTATCAATGTGTGTCGAAGTGTTCACTGATAAAGCATAATAAATCTTGTGCAGATCGGATGATGTATCACTGAGATATAACTATAGAAATAATGTAGGGGGCGCACTTGAGTCAAATGTTAGCCCACCATATCAATGTGTCCACAAGGGCTCACTGATGATGCACAATAAATCTGGTTCAGATCGGATGATGTATCACTGAGATACAACAGTTTGAATAATCTAGGGGGCGCTATGGAGGCTATTTGCTAATTAGCATAAACACCTGTTCAAGGGGTGGGTAATGATCGATCATAATGATTTTGGTACTCCTCAGATCAAATCTGTGGAGTTTAGAACCAAACGTATGGTGACGGCGTTACGTCTTACTTCGCCACGTCACCACGCCCACTTGCTCCACCCAAAACGAACAGTGCTGGAAAGCTTGTTACACCACCATGTCTTCGGTGACTGAATACAATGTCACGTTGATTAGGTAACAGGGATCCGATATGGACCGTTCAACGTAAAACTTTACACTTCCTGTTGTCAGGGGGCGTGGCTTAAGTGATGTCATGATTTGACCATACAGTTTTGCAGGGGACCGGATGTGGGTCAATCACTGAAGGTTTGATGTGTTAGACAGTTTTCGTGTAAGAGCTGTAAGCGTTTCGTTTTTCATGGCGAGATGTCCAACTTTGAGGTCTGGCCCCGCCCCTTCAGCATGCATGAAAACGCACAGTTTTGATAACATTTGTTCCCCCGTGCCTTATAAAGAAACTGGCCAAGTTTGAATCAAATCGAGCGAAATCCCTAGGAGGAGTTCGTTGAAATGCAGAGGCTGTAAACGGCCAAAAAGGGGTGAAAATTTGGTCATCGTTCCAAAATGGCCGCCTTACCATTTATCGTACAACATTGGTGCCAGAGAGTTTTCTGTGCATCTTGGTGAGTTGGACAAGTGTACCAAATTTCATGATTCTACGTCAAACTAAGGTCAATGCGGAGGGTATTTTTAATATTTCTAGGGGGCGCTCTTGAGCCGTTTCTGTAGCGATTTGCTAATTAGCATAAACACCTGTTCAAGGGGTGGGCAATGATCGATCATACTGATTTTGGTACTCCTCGGATCAAATCTGTGGATTTTAGATCCAAACGTATGGTGATGGCGTTATGTCTTACTTCGCCATGTCGCCACGCCCACTTGCTCCACCCAAAACGAACAGTGCTGGAAAGCTTGTTACACCAACATGTCTTTAGTCACTGGACACAATGTCACGCTGATTAGGTAACACGGGTCCGATATGGACCTTTCAAAGTAAAACTTTACACTTCCTGTTGTCAGGGGGCGTGGCTTAAGTGATGTCATGATTTGACCATACAGTTTTGCAGGGGACCGGATGTGGGTCAATAACTGAAGGTTTGATGTATTAGACTCTTTTCGTGTAAGAGCTGTAAGCGTTTCGTTTTTCATGGCGAGATGTCCAACTTTGACGTCTGGCCCCGCCCCTTCAGCATTCATGAAAACGCACAATTTTGATATTGTTTGTTCCCCGGTGCCTTATGAAGAAACTGGCCAAGTTTGAACCAAATCGAGCGAAATTCATAGGAGGAGTTCGTTCAAATGCGGAGGCTGTAAACGGCCAAAAAGGGGTGAAAATTTGGTCATCGTTTCAAAATGGCCGCCTTCCCATTTATTGTACAACGTTGGTGCCAGAGGGTTTTCTGTGCATCTTGGTGAGATGGACAAGTGTACCGAATTTCATGATTCTACGTCAAAATAAGGTCAATGCGGAGGGTATTTTGAAAATTTCTAGGGGGCGCTCTTGAGCCGTTTCTGTGACGATTTTTGCCACGCCCCCAAAATACGTAATTTTTCACCAGTCCTGACGAGTCCGCCAAATTTGGTGAGTTTTCGTATATGATAAAGCCTCCAAAAGGCCACTTCTTTGGGGGGAAGAAAAAAAAAAAAATAATAATAATAATTAAAGCTGCAAGCAGCATTGAGGCCCTCGCAGCTTAGCGCCGCTCGGACCTTATTGAGGCGACCGCGCGAGCTCCAGCTCGTCCGCTCGGTCGCCATTTCGAAGTCTCTCGTGTCTACTCCGCACCAGGGGTGCACACGCACAATAAATCTGGTTCAGATCGGATGATGTCTCACTGAGATATAACAGTTTGAATAATCTAGGGGGCGCTATGGAGTTATATGTCAAACCACAAAATCAATGTGTCTACAAGGGCTCATTGATGATGCACAATAAATCTGGTTCAGATCGGATGATGTATCACTGAGATATAACTATAGAAATAATGTAGGGGGCGCACTTGAGTTAAATGTTAGCCCACCATATCAATGTGTCCACAAGGGCTTACTGATGATGCACAATAAATCTGGTTCAGATCGGATGATGTATCACTGAGATATAACAGTTTGAATAATCTAGGGGGCGCTCTGGAGTCATATGTTAAACCACAATATCAATGTGTCCACAATGTCTCAATGATGATACACAATAAATCTGGTTCAGATCGGATGATGTATCACTGAGATATAACTGTAGTAATAATATAGGGGGCGCTATGGAGTAAAAATTTACATAACATTATCAATGTGTGTCGAAGTGTTCACTGATAAAGCACAATAAATCTCGTGCAGATCGGATAATGTATCACTAAGATATAACTGTAGTAATAATATAGGGGGCGCTATGGAGTAAAAATTTACATACCATTATCAATGTGTGTCGAAGTGTTCACTGATAAAGCACAATAAATCTCATGCAGATCGGATAATGTATCACTAAGATATAACTGTAGTAATAATACAGGGGGCGCTATGGAGTAAAAATTTACATACCATCATCAATGTGTGTAGAAGTGTTCACTGATGAATCACAATAAATCTCGTGCAGATCGGATAATGTATCACTAAGATATAACTGTAGTAATAATATAGGGGGCGCTATGGAGTAAAAATTTACATACCATTATCAATGTGTGTCGAAGTGTTCACTGATAAAGCACAATAAATCTCGTGCAGATCGGATAATGTATCACTGAGATATAACTGTAGTAATAATATAGGGGGCGCTATGGAGTAAAAATTTACATACCATTATCAATGTGTGTAGAAGTGTTCACTGATGAATCACAATAAATCTCGTGCAGATCGGATAATGTATCACTAAGATATAACTGTAGTAATAATATAGGGGGCGCTATGGATATATAATATAATATACCATTATAATATAATAATATAACTGTAGTAATAATATAGGGGGCGCTATGGAGTAAAAATTTACATAACATTATCAATGTGTGTCGAAGTGTTCACTGATAAAGCATAATAAATCTTGTGCAGATCGGATGATGTATCACTGAGATATAACTATAGAAATAATGTAGGGGGCGCACTTGAGTCAAATGTTAGCCCACCATATCAATGTGTCCACAAGGGCTCACTGATGATGCACAATAAATCTGGTTCAGATCGGATGATGTATCACTGAGATACAACAGTTTGAATAATCTAGGGGGCGCTATGGAGGCTATTTGCTAATTAGCATAAACACCTGTTCAAGGGGTGGGTAATGATCGATCATAATGATTTTGGTACTCCTCAGATCAAATCTGTGGAGTTTAGAACCAAACGTATGGTGACGGCGTTACGTCTTACTTCGCCACGTCACCACGCCCACTTGCTCCACCCAAAACGAACAGTGCTGGAAAGCTTGTTACACCACCATGTCTTCGGTGACTGGATACAATGTCACGTTGATTAGGTAACAGGGATCCGATATGGACCGTTCAACGTAAAACTTTACACTTCCTGTTGTCAGGGGGCGTGGCTTAAGTGATGTCATGATTTGACCATACAGTTTTGCAGGGGACCGGATGTGGGTCAATCACTGAAGGTTTGATGTATTAGACAGTTTTCGTGTAAGAGCTGTAAGCGTTTCGTTTTTCATGGCGAGATGTCCAACTTTGAGGTCTGGCCCCGCCCCTTCAGCATGCATGAAAACGCACAGTTTTGATAACATTTGTTCCCCCGTGCCTTATAAAGAAACTGACCAAGTTTGAATCAAATCGAGCGAAATCCCTAGGAGGAGTTCGTTGAAATGCAGAGGCTGTAAACGGCCAAAAAGGGGTGAAAATTTGGTCATCGTTCCAAAATGGCCGCCTTACCATTTATCGTACAACATTGGTGCCAGAGGGTTTTCTGTGCATCTTGGTGAGTTGGACAAGTGTACCAAATTTCATGATTCTACGTCAAACTAAGGTCAATGCGGAGGGTATTTTGAATATTTCTAGGGGGCGCTCTTGAGCCGTTTCTGTAGCGATTTGCTAATTAGCATAAACACCTGTTCAAGGGGTGGGCAATAATCGATCATACTGATTTTGGTACTCCTCGGATCAAATCTGTGGATTTTAGAACCAAACGTATGGTGATGGCGTTATGTCTTACTTCGCCACGTCGCCACGCCCACATGCTCCACCAAAAACGAACAGTATTGGAATGCTTGTTACACCAACATGTCTTCGGTCACTGGACACAATGCCACGCTGATTAGGTAACAGGGGTCCGATATGGACCGTTCAACGTAAAACTTTACACTTCCTGTTGTCAGGGGGCGTGGCTTAAGTGATGTCATGATTTGACCATACAGTTTTGCGGGGGACCGGATGTGGGTCAATAACTGAAGGTTTGATGTATTAGACTTTTTTCGTGTAAGAGCTGTAAGCGTTTCGTTTTTCATGGCGAGATGTCCAACATTGACGTCTGGCCCCGCCCCTTCAGCATTCATGAAAACGCACAATTTTGATATCGTTTGTTCCCCCGTGCCTTATGAAGAAACTGGCCAAGTTTGAACCAAATCGAGCGAAATTCATAGGAGGAGTTCGTTCAAATGCGGAGGCTGTAAACGGCCAAAAAGGGGTGAAAATTTGGTCATCGTTCCAAAATGGCCGCCTTACCATTTATTGTACAACATTGGTGCCAGAGGGTTTTCTGTGCATCTTGGTGAGTTGGACAAGTGTACCAAATTTCATGATTCTACGTCAAACTAAGGTCAATGCGGAGGATATTTTGAAAATTTCTAGGGGGCGCTCTTGAGCCGTTTCTGTGGCGATTTTTGCCACGCCCCCAAAATACGTAATTTTTCACCAGTCCTGACGAGTCCGCCAAATTTGGTGAGTTTTCGTATATGATAAAGCCCCCAAAAGGCCACTTAAAGAGGGACTAGAATAAAAATAAAAAAATAATAATAATAAACACTACAATTACAATAGGTCCTTGCAGCGCTTCGCTGCTTCGGGCCTAATAAACACTACAATTACAATAGGTCCTTGCAGCGCTTCGCTGCTTCGGGCCTAATAATAAAATAATAAACACTACAATTACAATAGGTCCTTGCAGCGCTTCGCTGCTTCGGGCCTAATAAACACTACAATTACAATAGGTCCTTGCAGTGCTTCGCTGCTTCGGGCCTAATTAGACTTCAGCTGCACGTTCCACTTCCTGGGTGTCACTCCTTTAAAATATCTGTTTCCTCTGGTCTTGAATCGAGTCTGTGGGAAGCCTTTGACCTCACGGTCTTTGTGATGATGGGTCAGGAGATCTAAAAGGTCAGAGGTGTAATCTGGAGCTTGAACACAAAGAAAGAACTAACATTTTAAAACTGTATAATTTATAGGTGACTAAAATCACACCTTTATTTGTTGCAATTTATTCAAGGTCTATTGCAGCTGATAATGGTGCGTTTAAGCCAACATCTGAGCTATTAGATGCAAAAAAAAAATAATGGTTATGTGGCGCTGCGATTTGAAGAGATTTGTAAAGATGGTGCTGTATTCTTGTCTGTACAGGATGTTTATGTACGTTATACGAACACAGTGTGAGTGAATCACATTGTTAACAGTCGGGGTCTTTTCTGTAACACACCTGCTGGCCAAGCTATTGTCTCAGCAGTTCCCACCACAAAGCAAGTAACCTGCTAAAGTCTTTGAGGTGCAGCTTCTCTGCATTATATAAGATTGTACATTACAGTCATATAACGCTGTGATCCTAGCAGCTGTTGAGTAAAAACTTGTAGTCCTGCAGCATTTTCAAATGTCCAGCTCTCCACGGCCTACACAACCAGTGAAACCATCTTCATTGTGAAGGTAACCATGATGCTGCTGCACTTTAAATGCTCACCCAATACTGTAGGTTGTTCCTAATATTTTCTGCATTAGATGCTCCCCTGCATCTTCATCATGCTCCATAAATCAAGAGCATGTTTCCATGACCGTATTACCATATACCACGTCTCCGACTGGTCAAGATGCAGCTACTGTATGCACTAGTAGATCACACCATACCATTGACTATTGCTGCGAGTATTGCTCCTGTCTGCGTTACGTTTTTTTCCTTAATCCACAAAAAAGTTAAATCATGTCGTTTGGACAGATTATTTTTTGAGGAGAAACGTTTCTTTGTTCATCTGAAAGACTTCATCAGTCTGAGGCCTGCCACCAATGTCCGACATACAGTATAAATAGCACCTCACTGATGTGTTTCAAGCCAGCCCTCTGTGGAATAGCAAGTTGGCCATCAGGCCTAAAACATTTGATTGTTATTCACTGATGATTGATTGTTTTGGACAGATGGTCCCTTTTTACACATGTAAATCCAATTTCTGGGAATTCCACAGCAGACTGGCTTGAAACACACCAATAAGGTGCTATTTATAAAATGACGGACCTTGGTGGCAGGCCTCAGACTAATGAAGTCTTCTGGATGAAAGATGAAACGTTTCTTCCAAAGAATCTGTTCAGATGACATGATTTAACTTTTTTGTGATTTATGGGCAGCTGTGGCTGAGTGGTTAGAGCAGTCATCCTCCAATGCAAGAGTTGGGGGTTTGAATACACCAGCAGTCACATGCTGAAGTGTCCCTGGGCAAGACACTGAACCCCTCATTGCCTCCGATGTGTCCCATCGGTTTATGAATGTGATCCAAAAAGCTCTGATTAGTCTCTTTAGAATGATTTGTTCGGTGTAGAAGGAAACATATTTCAGACTCAAGAGTTTCTTTATTGTCATTCGCACCACATGTGGTGGAACGAGATTATGTACACAGGGTCCCAGTTACATCCAACAATAAAATGTAAAAGAAACAGTAATAACATCTAGGGATGCACCGATCCACATTTTCTTACTTCCGATCCGATCCCGATACAGTACTTAAATCTGGATATCGGCCGATACCGATCCAGTTCCGATATCCTCATCATCATCATTTATTTTATATGAGGCTATAATAATCTCCTCTCAAGTACAATGTGTACACATATATTAGTGCTGGACAATAATTCGATATAGATATATCTCGCGATATACTTTTATTCAAGAACGATTTTATGAATTTAAGCATATTTTCGATATTTCGATAGGATTTCAGCGTTTCACTGATTCTTTTCTTTTTCTGTTCGGGTTGAAGCGGCTGCTTCAGTTTCAACCCGAACAAAAAAAAGATGTGACACAACTACGTAAGTGCGTGGTGACGTAGAAGTAACACAGAGCTCGAGTCCAGAAGGCGTTAGCGGTAGCAGGCTAAGCTAAGCTAATCTCCAACGCGCGTTAAGTTTTCGCTTCAAAACGAGTGACCATGACTGTCAGAATGCGACTTAACAATGTTTCACAAGCGAAGAGAAAGCAGATGACATCACTGATAAGAGAGGAAAGACTAATTTGCCGGTGTGGAAGTGGTTCGGCTTTCTAAGATCTGTTAAACTGCAGGTCTCTTCTGCAGCGAGGTCCTACTCTGTCTCTTTATGCTGCAAAACGTGACGGAGTCGTTCTAGCTAGCGGTGGGAACATCTAACTTGTTAAATCTGAAGAGTTTCCACTCGATAGAATCCACCTTATTCCTACGCCCCATGATGCCTTGCGCGAATTATGTGAACGACTTCCGCTGAAAGTCAGAACCGGCACTTTTGTTACACGCTAGCAACGCGCTAACCGGTTTTCGTCAGAGGTTTTAGGTCATAAAATATGTGGGAACATAAACTATCACAACTCAAATGTAGAGATATTGTTTTACCGCTACCTACAGCTGTTGAGGGGTGGGAGGACGACTTGAAGTGGCCGAAAATAACGTAGACTAGCATGTTTAGCTACTAGCATACTTAGCTACTTTGACAGTTGCTTCAGATGGCGAAGCGATGAGCAATCTGAAAAGCTCTGAAGCTTATTAGTATCTTCACATTAACAAGGTTGGTCCTGTTATGTTAAGAGAGCTGGGACACTTTATTTAAACAAACATAAAGCCCAGTCTAAGCATTAAAACTACACATCTCCAGGTCCAGCTAACAATGATGTTGCTTTGGACTTTTGAGCTGCAAGATGTTTATCTGGACACCAACTGAGCTCCTGGAGCTTGACATTTCTTTTGACAAATACTTTACTGATTCACAAATGAAGCACCTTGAGAACTTTTAATAAAATACAGTAAATGAAAACAAATAATGAAATAGACAGGAAACGATCTTTAAAAACTTGATAATGACAAAAGTGACATTTAGATAGAAACAGTAGTTTAATCCAAAATTAACTGATATAGTGCACACAAAAACCTAACCTTGTAAGAAGGTTAACAGTCAACTATTGTACATAACAAATGAATCATTTTAGCAAATACTTTTCTAATGTAATATAGTTAACATTGCATCCTTTAAAAAACATGTTGAGTTGTGTTACGTTTACAGCAAGTACACCAGTACTGTACATGTTTGAGAAAAATGTTTACATTTAATGTCTTCTCACTTCTCACTTGAAATAAGCTGGCATCCTTTGCGTGTGAATGCTGGAACGATTACATTGACACCATAGCTCTTGCAGCAGGTCCCTCACTGTGAAACCACGATCACCCATCACCTGATCTCCAGCACGCAGATAGTCCAGAAACCCAGAGTTCTGTGTTATATACCTGTCACTGCATTTACCACCATAAGCATCTGAAATAAACATGATTATTCCAGAGGGAGAAACAGCCAATAAATATTTCACAGTGTTATTTGCATGTATGATTCACTTCTGGAGTCCAAGTTTTTAGCTTTCTGCAAAACATGTTGCTTTAATTGTTTCACGGGGCAACCATAGAATAAGGTTGTTGGTTTGTTCTGACATTATGTCAATCCACATTCCAACAGTCATGCTGCATGTGACTGGTGGTGTTGAGCAGCTCCACACTCTCATCAAGCCCATCTGAAAGTAAAAGTACAGTATACAAACTTTAGGGTTCATTTATGAACACACACACACACACACACACCCTATATTATATATATATATAAACACACACCTATATTATATATATATATAGATATATAGATAGATATGTATAAATAAACGCACACACAGCATACATATAGGTGCGTGTGTTTATTTGCCAGTTATGAACGAAAATATTAGTATCATTTAATCACTGACTACATAAAATCATAACACTAAAAGCTGTCTCTTAAATCATACCTGGTGTTCTCGATCATCTGGAGGATACAGAGTCTTTTTTCAGGTGGTTTCTCGTAGCCCAGCCACAAAGAAGGATGCAGGTTTTTGTTTTCGGAGCATGTTCAACACACACTAGTTGCAGCCACAAATTCAGCTTCGTGTGATTATTCATACAGCCATGAACAGCGCAACAGGTACCCGAGCTCCTCAAGACATCTTCGTGACAATATTAGCTCGAAATAACAGAAAACAGAACTTCAACAGAACTTCTACGATGCGCGCAGATTAGCAAGCAAACAACGAGGAGCCAATGCAAAAATTCTACTTCCGGGGTCAAACGGAAGTACGGCACATTATCGCTTCTACAGTGACACCTTCAGGAATAAGGTGGATATGATGAGAGTCAGAAGATGAAGCACAATAAAGTTTGAGCCAACGTGTCCCTGAAACTACGACGTACTGAAACAACAGCCCCAGCGCTGCATGTTTTGTTTTTTAATTCATTTATTCAAAATAAAACAAATTTCATCAGAAATAAAAAAAAACACTGAATGAAAAGGTGCAGAAAGAAAAAAAATAGTCTGCCCCTTATTTAAAAAAATACAAAATAACTACAAACAACAACCTTCACTTGAACAATCTCCAAACTGAAAACAAAACAACTTCAGGTATCCTTCACCTGCACTACCTTCCCAACAACTTTAACTTAATCATCTTTTAAAACATATAAATTGTTT
This sequence comes from Garcialebias charrua, assembly GCA_038048925.1. Lineage (NCBI taxonomy): Eukaryota > Metazoa > Chordata > Actinopteri > Cyprinodontiformes > Rivulidae > Garcialebias > Garcialebias charrua. The sequence continues at coordinate 12,113 of JBBPBX010093274.1, forward strand.
TGGAAATGTTTATAATGATATCAAGTCAACTCCACAATCCTGTTCCCTGAATTACAACACAGCTCCTTCAGACTAGTTCTAAATGAAGGTTTTACAAACATTTACATTCCCTTCAGGTTATAATGACTCTCTTTTTTAACAAATTTTAACTGAATATTTGGGGGTAATATTTTTATGAGTTTTATACATGACTTGTAAAATACTATGTTCAACCAAATCATAAAATTTTAATAATATCAATTGATGAAATAATATATTTGTTGGGTGACCATAGCACTTCCTACTAATAATTCTTATAGCTCTTTTTTGTAAAATAAAAATAGAGTTTGTAATAGTTTTGCATGCTTTTCCCTAAACTTCAATACAATAGATTAAATATGGAACAATCATTACATTATACAATATATTCAAAACTTTGTCATTCAAAAACTATTTTACTTTATACAGTAATGTAATTGATTTAGTTATTTTTATTCTTAAGTAATTTACATGAGATTTCCATGTCAGCTTCTCATCAATAACGACACCCAAAAGTTTTATTTAATTAACTCTATGAATTTCAATGCTGTAAATTTTAAAGTTGTTGTTTAAAGTTAAAACTTAATATTGACACAGTTGAGAATTTTATGGCAAGAAAGTGCATGCTCAATATTCCAGGTACCAAAGCCAATAATTCTCAGTCGGGTCCCCGTCTCGGAGGGACAGGCTGAGAGCGGCTGACCAAAATCAGAGTGCCCGTCCCAGATTGAACAAGAAAAACACACCGCTGAGCTCAAATGTTTACCGAGAAGTTGCTAAACTTCATCGTAATTATAGAAAATGAAGGATATCTTACGATGAAGTTAAGCAACTTCTCGGTAAACATTTGAGCTCCGTGGCTTCAGCGGTGTGTTTTTCTTGTTCAATCCGGGGCGGGCGCTCTGATTTCGGACAGCCACTCTCAGCCTGTCCTTCCACCAAGACGGAGACGCGGCTGGCCGGGTCGGGATGCCTGTGTTTTGGTTCAGCGAGAGTGGTGTCCCGCTGAAGCCACGGAGCTCGACTGTCCAACGTAAAACTAACTTGACCGCGGTTTAATGTGGCGCTATGGCTCTGCAGACATTGAACGTTGCTGTCTTGCGATGTTGAGTGTAAAATACTTCCACACAGCGAAACATGTTATGATGAAAAGTTGGCTAGCTATTAGCTAAGATGCTACTCACTCAATCCTCACGCTGTAGCTGGCTGCAAATTATGAAATGGATTTCCGGAATGTGAGACGGGTCTTGTTACTCTGGGTTCATGAATACGCCTCCATTCAGGAAATCCATTCCATAGCTTGAAGCAAACTTGCATCATGGATCGGAAAATTTTGGTAGGTTGGATCGAAAATCCAAGACGTAAATTATGCTGGTATCGGAGGCCGATACCGGATCGGCCCCATCCCTAATAACATCTAAGATATGGACTAAGAAATATGTTAATAAAAATAT
>JBBPBX010093275.1:0-13584 GCA_038048925.1 Garcialebias charrua
GAGGCAAACAGACGACAGAAACTGCAGCTCAAAGTAAGAAATTATTTTTTTATGTACTGTATGTTCTTTTAAAATGTTTTAAAGTGTTAGGATAGGCATTACCGCACATGTACGTGTATCGGTGGTGGCTCGTGCGCCGTATACCGTATAGGTATATATACACAGGTAGTCCCCGAATATACAAGATTTTCGTCTTACGAGATAGTCGTAGTAATGGAACTCGCTCATAAGTCGGGGATTACCTGTATGTAACTTTTGGTATTCATATGTTGTACAGTGTAGACACAGTTTGCAACAACAATAGAGTTTTGGCAGAACGAGTCAGAAAACTCAATTCTCTTTGGAGCTCTATATCTCAGGTACACACTAGAAGAATCATTGGAAGTTTAAACAAGTCACAAAACGTTGGACTTTTCATACCTGAACTGTCATTTTGATAGACTTTTACAGCACAAGTGTCAAACTCAAGATCTGCTAGACAATTCTGGCCCTTGTTGGCATCTTATCTGGTCTCCCAAGATTATTATTATTATTAACCTTTATTTAACCAGGAAAATCCCATTGAGATCACAGATCTCTTTTGCAAGGGATGCCTGGACCTGAAGAGAGCCTAACATGCATGTTTTTGATCTGTAGGAGGAAACTGGAGTACAGAAAACCCAGGCAAGCACGAGAATAACATACAAACTCCACACAGAAAGACCCCATGTCCAACCGAAGATAATATTTTCAGTGTGAAATGTTTCATTGCTTCTCTTTTTCTTATAAAACTGAGCTTTCTTCATTTAGAACAGGTTTTTTTTTACCAATTGGCTAACTTTAAATCCAGTAAAAGGGTTGGATTTTTCAGTTATCTTTGATTTTGACTCCTGTTTGTGAGCCTGAAACTGAAAAAAGACGTTGGGTATCTCACTTCAGTTCATGTGTTGATAGAAATTTGCCCCATTTTTTTACGCTTCTTTGGCAATTCATTCATCACAAAGCAAATATATTTGTCTTCTTTCACTGTCTCATCCTGTTTTAGAGCTTGCAGGTTTTTCTCACATCCCAACAGAGTAGTGTGCACACCTGAAACTCCCATTGACTTCTATTGTGTCGCTTTGTCTGTGGAATTCACTTTCAAACCATGCGAGGAAACACAGACTGAAAAATCCTTCAAAAAAGGATCAAAAACATTTTTCATTTGTTGTAGTTGTTTTATGACCCTATCTGACTGCAGTGATTTTTATTGTCATTGTTAATATCCTTAGGGCTCTGGATGTTGTGGGGTTGTGTTGGCTTACGCGACTCTGCAATATCGCGTGGACATCGGGGGCAGTTCCCTTGGATTGGCAGACTGGGGTGGTGGTTCCCCTATTCAAAAAGGGGGACCGTAGGGTGTGTTCCAACTATAGGGGGATCACACTCTTAAGCCTCCCTGGTAAGGTCTATTCAGGGGTTCTGGAGAGGAGGGTCCGTCGGATAGTCGAACCTCGGATTCAGGAGGAGCAGTGTGGTTTTCGTCCTGGTCGTGGAACACTAGACCAGCTCTACACCCTCAGCAGGGTCCTGGAGGGTGCGTGGGAGTTTGCCCAACCAGTTTACATGTGCTTTGTGGACTTGGAAAAGGCATTCGACCGCGTCCCTCGGGGGGTTCTGTGGGGGGTACTCCGGGAGTATGGGGTACCAGGCCCTTTGATATGGGCTGTTAGGTCCCTGTACGACCGGTGTCAGAGCTTGGTCCGCATCGCTGGCAGTAAGTCAGGCTCGTTTCCGGTGAGAGTTGGACTCCGCCAAGGTTGCCCTTTGTCACCGATTCTGTTCATAACTTTTATGGACAGAATTTCTAGGCGCAGCCAAGGTGTTGAGAGGATCCGTTTTGGTGGCCTTAGAATCTCTTCTCTGTTTTTTGCAGATGATGTGGTCCTATTGGCTTCATCAGTTCGTGATCTACAGCTTTCGCTGGAGCGGTTTGCAGCTGAATGTGATGCGGCCGGGATGAGGATCAGTTCCTCCAAATCCGAGGCCATGGTCTTGAGCCGGAAAAGGGTAGCATGCCTTCTCCAGGTCGGGGAGGAGGTCCTGCCCCAAGTGGAGGAGTTTAAGTATCTCGGGGTCTTGTTCACGAATGAGGGAAAACTGGAGCGTGAGATCGATAGGCGGATAGGTGCAGCGTCCGCAGTGAAGCGGGCGCTGTACCGGTCTGTCGTGGTGAAGAGAGAGCTGAGTCAAAAGGCAAAGCTCTCAATTTACCGATCGATCTACGTTCCCACCCTCATCTATGGTCATGAGCTCTGGGTTATGACCGAAAGAACGAGATCTCGGATACAAGCGGCTGAAATGAGTTTTCTCCGCAGGGTGGCTGGACTCTCCCTTAGAGATAGGGTGAGAAGCTCAGTCATCCGGGAGGGACTCGGAGTAGAGCCGCTGCTTCTCCACATCGAGAGGAGCCAGTTGAGGTGGCTCGGGCATCTGGTTAGGATGCCTCCTGGACGCCTCCCTGGTGAGGTGTTCCGGGCATGTCCCACCGGGAGGAGACCCAGAGGAAGACCCAGGACACGCTGGAGGGACTATGTTTCTCGGCTGGCCTGGGAACGCCTTGGGATTCCCCCAGAGGAGCTGCTCCAAGTGGCTGGGGAGAGGGAAGTCTGGGCCTCCCTACTTAGGCTGCTACCCCCGCGACCCGACCCCGGATAAGCGGAAGAAAATGGATGGATGGATGGATGTTAATTTACTTTGTTTTATGACTCTTGAAATGGATCACTTTGAGATTTGTAAAGGTAATGTACAAACTGAATGCTGTTATTATTATTACTGTTCTTTGAGCTCAAAAGTTTCTCCTCTAAACAGGTATTGAGGAGTCTTAAATTTGCCACATTTCAAAAACGCTGCAGACACCTCAAAGCTCTAATATTTGACCATCGGATGTGTTTTACACATGGATCTTTTACAGTTTGAACAATGTATTTTTCTCAGCAGTGATGACCTAGACCCCGGCCTGTGGTCAGGGACTTCATTGGATGGTTTGAGTCTTCCTTTTCAGAGTTGAATGTTTCTAAGGAAAAGGAGATGGTCATTGAATTTAGAAAAGACTCTTCAGTTGCAGCTCCTGTGGTCATTAACGATGAAGCTGTCGAGGTGGTGCCACTTACCTACAGAACCTCAGTGACCTACAGAACCTCACTGACCTACAGAAACTCACTGACCTACAGAACATCACTGACCTACAGAATCTCATTGACCTACAGAACCTCACTGACCTACAGAACCTCACTGACCAACAGAACTTCACTGACCTACAGAACCTCATTGACCTACAGAACCTCATTGACCTACAGAACCTCACTGACCTACAGAACCTCACTGACCTACAGAACCTCACTGACCTACAGAACCTCATTGACCTACAGAACCTCACTGACCTACAGAACCTCACTGACCTACAGAACCTCACTGACCTACAGAACCTCACTGACCTACAGAACCTCACTGACCTACAGAACCTCACTGACCTACAGAACCTCACTGACCTACAGAACCTCACTGACCTACAGAACCTCACTGACCTACAGAACCTCATTGACCTACAGAACCTCACTGACCTACAGAACCTCACTGACCTACAGAACCTCACTGACCTACAGAACCTCATTGACCTACAGAACCTCACTGACCTACAGAACCTCACTGACCTACAGAACCTCACTGACCTACAGAACCTCACTGACCTACAGAACACCTCACTGACCTACAGAATCTCATTGACCTACAGAACCTCACTGACCTACAGAACCTCACTGACCAACAGAACTTCACTGACCTACAGAACCTCATTGACCTACACAACCTCATTGACCTACAGAACCTCACTGACCTACACAAACTCACTGACCTACCTAACCTCACTGACCTACAGAACCTCATTGACCTACAGAAAATCATTGACCTAGAGAAGCTCACTGACCTACAGAACCTCATTGACCTATAGAACCTCACTGACCTACAGAACCTCATTGACCTACAGAAACTCATTGACCTACAGAAACTCATTGACCTACAGAAACTCATTGACCTATAGAAGCTCACTGACCTAAAGAACCTCACTGACATACAGAAGCTCACTGACCTACAGAACCTCACTGACCTACAGAACCTCATTGACCTACAGAACCTCATTGACCTACAGAACCTCACTGACCTACAGAACCTCATTGACCTACAGAACCTCACTGACCTACAGAACCTCATTGACCTACAGAACCTCACTGACCTACAGAACCTCACTGACCTACAGAACCTCACTGACCTACAGAACCTCATTGACCTACAGAACCTCACTGACCTACAGAACCTCATTGACCTACAGAACCTCACTGACCTACAGAACCTCATTGACCTACAGAACCTCACTGACCTACAGAACCTCATTGACCTACAGAACCTCATTGACCTACAGAACCTCACTGACCTACAGAACCTCATTGACCTACAGAACCTCACTGACCTACAGAACCTCATTGACCTACAGAACCTCATACCTACAGAACCTCATTGACCTACAGAACCTCACTGACCTACAGAACCTCATTGACCTATAGAACCTCATAGCCCTACAGAACCTCATTGACCTACAGAACCTCACTGACCTACACAACCTCATTGACCTATAGAACCTCATAGCCCTACAGAACCTCATTGACCTACAGAACCTCACTGACTACAGAACCTCACTGACTTACAGAGCATCATTGACCTACAGAACCTTACTGACCTACAAAATCTCATTGACCTACAGAACCTCATTGACCAACAGAACCTCATTGACCTACAGAACCTCCCTGACCTACATAACCTCACTGACCTACAGAAGCTCTCTGACCTACAGAAGCTCACTGACCTACAGAACCTCACTGACCTACAGAACCTCATTGACCTACAGAACCTCGCTGACCTACAGAACCTCACTGACCTACAGAACCTCACTGACCAACAGAACCTCATTGACCTACAGAACCTCACTGAACATCAGAAGCTCACAAACTTACACAACCTCTTTGATTTACAAAACCTCACTGACATACAGAACCTCACTGACCTACAGAACCTCATTGACCTACAGAACCTCACTGACCTACAGAACCTTATTGACCTACAGAACCTCACTGACCTACAGAACCTCATTGACCTACAGAACCTCATTGACCTACAGAACCTCATTGACCTACAGAACCTCATTGACCTACAGAACCTCACTGACCTACAGAACCTCACTGACCTACAGAACCTCATTGACCTACAGAACCTCATTGACCTACAGAACCTCATTGACCTACAGAACCTCACTGACCTACAGAACCTCATTGACCTACAGAACCTCACTGACCTACAGAACCTCACTGACCTACAGAACCTCATTGACCTACAGAACCTCACTGACCTACAGAACCTCACTGACCTACAGAACCTCACTGACCTACAGAACCTCACTGACCTACAGAACCTCACTGACCTACAGAACCTCACTGACCTACAGAACCTCACTGACCTACAGAACCTCACTGACCTACAGAACCTCACTGACCTACAGAACCTCACTGACCTACAGAACCTCACTGACCTACAGAACCTCACTGACCTACAGAACCTCACTGACCTACAGAACCTCACTGACCTACAGAACCTCACTGACCTACAGAACCTCACTGACCTACAGAACCTCACTGACCTACAGAACCTCACTGACCTACAGAACCTCACTGACCTACAGAACCTCACTGACCTACAGAACCTCACTGACCTACAGAACCTCACTGACCTACAGAACCTCACTGACCTACAGAACCTCATTGACCTACAGAACCTCACTGACCTACAGAACCTCACTGACCTACAGAACCTCATTGACCTACAGAACCTCACTGACCTACAGAACCTCACTGACCAACAGAACCTCATTGACCTACAGAACCTCACTGAACTTCAGAAGCTCACTGACTTACACAACCTCTTTGATTTACAGAACCTCACTGACATACAGAACCTCACTGACCTACAGAACCTCATTGACCTACAGAACCTCACTGACCTACAGAACCTCATTGACCTACAGAACCTCACTGACCTACAGAACCTCATTGACCTACAGAACCTCATTGACCTACAGAACCTCATTGACCTACAGAACCTCACTGACCTACAGAACCTCACTGACCTACAGAACCTCATTGACCTACAGAACCTCACTGACCTACAGAACCTCATTGACCTACAGAACCTCACTGACCTACAGAACCTCATTGACCTACAGAACCTCATTGACCTACAGAACCTCACTGACCTACAGAACCTCACTGACCTACAGAACCTCATTGACCTACAGAACCTCATTGACCTACAGAACCTCACTGACCTACAGAACCTCACTGACCTACAGAACCTCACTGACCTACAGAACCTCACTGACCTACAGAACCTCACTGACCTACAGAACCTCACTGACCTACAGAACCTCACTGACCTACAGAACCTCACTGACCTACAGAACCTCACTGACCTACAGAACCTCACTGACCTACAGAACCTCACTGACCTACAGAACCTCATTGACCTACAGAACCTCATTGACCTACAGAACCTCACTGACCTACAGAACCTCACTGACCTACAGAACCTCATTGACCTACAGAACCTCACTGACTACAGAACCTCACTGACCTACTGAACCTCACTGACCTACAGAACCTCACTGACCTACTGAAGCTCACTGACCTACTGAAGCTCACTGTCCTACACAAGGTGAGGTCAGTGAACAAGACTAGGTCGATTCTGGCAGATCCTGATCATCCACTCTATGGTGAGTTCAGGTGCTTCCATCTGGACGCAGGTATCTGCTGCCCAGTTGTAAGACAAACAGACTGAAAAACTACCCTAATGCATGCTCCATAATCCAGGTAGAAAAATCTAAAAAAGCTAATTCTGGTCCTCTGGACATTAAAAAGAACCAGTTGGCTGTCATCAGCCAACTGGTTGATCCACTGTGAGAGGGTGCTATTTATAAGACTGAGCTGAATACAGCACCTCAGACTGAGTAATGCCCCTTTTCCACCGGTCGGCTCGGGTCGGATGTTACGTCATATGTGCGTCGCAGAGACCCCCTTTCATCCTTTTCCACCGGATATTCCGTGCTAAGCCGCGCGAGATTTCTTGAGATTTTCGGGCTGGTTTCAGAGGGGTACTGAGGCGAGCTGACCCGCTCTGGAAGGAGGGAGGAGGAGACTCGAGCTGTTTTCACGGAAGAGAGGGAAGTGATCACTGCAGGACTTTACATGAATAACACGGTAAAAACAATTATTATTTTTAAAATTTATAGCAAAGATGGGTCTTCAGCTGAACGTGTCCTTAATAAAATCACGTATTGCTCAAAACTGCAGGATTTTAAAAAGCAGGTTCGCCACGAGCAACACGCGGCGCGCGGGCGGCTTTATGTCTTTAAATGTAGCTCAATGAACAGATATAAAATATATTTCATAGCTGACTTTATAGTACGAGGGCTCCTGAGCTTAACCACGCTTTAATATTGTCACGTAGTGGTCAAATATGCTGCATTTAAAGTAGTTTCGCTTTGACTTCTTCCAAAACTGTGCTTGCACAACGAAAATAAATTATAAAAATTCGAATTTTATTTCAAATAACTCCAACAGGATACATTTAGTATATGAACATGTTGTGATCACACTAGATTTTTTTGAAAAATATCAGCTATGTGGTTTTTGATAGAATTGATAATATGTGATACAAAGTACAAGGGAGAAAATTAATGGAGGTAGCTTGACACATTTATGTCTATAAAACATTGAATTTTATTTCAAATAACTCCAACAGGATACATTTAGTATATGAACATGTTGTGATCACACTGTGTTGTTTAAAAAAAAAAAACAGTTTCTGGACTAAATTAATCACATTTTTCTTTTACAGTCAACAGAAGAAAATCGCCAGAATTCAACAACCTGTGTCATCTTCTGGAGGAAGACGTGAGACACCAGATGGAAATTTGTTACTTCTGTTTGTCACTTCAAACTTTTCCTATTAAACGTTATATTTTCTTAAGTGGTGTCCTCGAACATTCAATTTCCTAAACTTATTTTATAATGTGAAGTGTGTATTGTGTTTAAATCCATACTGGAAGTTAAGAGAACTTTCCATTTGCATTTGACCTTTAAAGAATCATAAGATAAAGATTATTAGAATCTGCTCAACTGTTATTACGTTATAAATTATTTGGTTCTAGGATGAAGTCATACAAAAAAAGTCAAAAATTAAAAGTGGCCAAAGTCCTTTGGACAGTTTAAAGTTAAAGAATTCACAGACCATCCATCTACCATCTACCACCCAGCAGCAACTTTACCAGGGAAACTCTGGCAGTTTCAAAGATCACAGTGTGATGTTTTAAATCAACTTTATTTATAAAGCACATTTTAAAAACCACAGGGTCAACCAAAGTGCTGTACAATAACATAAAAGACAAGTTAATTAAAAACTATAAAAAGCATACAAAAATAAATACATATACCAGTCTTACTGCAGGTGTGTTAACATGCCATAAAAGATAAGATCACGTGTTAAAAGCCAAGGAATAAATGTGTGTTTTTAAATAAGATTTAAAAAGTTTTGAGGACTGTCAGCAGCAACTGCTCAGCTGATCTGAGATCGGGGAGGGCAGGAAGGTTGAAGCAGCTCAGATAAATATGGTTTTGCAACTTTATCAAGCACCTTGTGCATAACTAAATAATAAAATATGCTTTAATACATCTTTATTGTAAAAATACTAAATTGGAAAATACATGGGTTTAAAGAAGGCAACAAGGTAGGATTATGAATTGGGTTTAAAGATTACAGCTCATGAGGTACTCATTATAGCATGACATCTCTTTCACAACATTCTGTCAAAGCCTTTATTGTGTTCTTCTTCTAGTGGTGGCTAGTACTGTAGTAAATAGCTTGAGGGAACACTACTGCCACCATGTGGTAAGACGAGTAGGATTCTGGACCCCGCCCACAGAAGGGGGACAAAAAAGCTGTGGAAACAGAACATAGATGTGACCCGACCCGAACTGAGCCGACCTGAGCCGATCCAACCCGAGCCGAGCCGAGCGGTGGAAAAGACCCATAAGTCTTTTGGACGAAAGACGAAACGTTTCTACAATTTTTTTGCTTTGGTTTTTTTTTGGTTTTTTTTAATGTCCAGAGGACCAGACTTAGCTTTTTTAGACAGATCAGTCTTCTCAACAAACAATTTCTGTTATTTTAATGTTCTAATGTGTAGTATGGAACTATGGATGTTTTAGATCCACTGACTGTGAAACAAATTGCCCCTTGGAGATAATAAAGATTCTTAACTTTAGTCAAGTCAAGTCAATTTTATTTATATAGCACACAGTTAAAACAGATAAACTGTTATCAAGGTGCTTCACACACACAACATAAGAGGTTCAAAAATTTACAGAACAGTATCACACATCAATAGTAACAATTATGATATTAACAGCAGTAAAGTATAATAAAAATGTATAAGAACAATATTAAAATGAAAACAGTAAAAATATATACACTACGTCAGCTCACACAGTATGAAACACCAGAGAGAACAGATGGGTTTTTAGCAGGGATTTGAACAAGTGAAGGGAGGAGGCCTGTCTAATGTTGAGGGGCAGGTTGTTCCAGAGTTTGGGGCCGGTGACTGAAAACGCCCGATCTCCTCGGAGCTTCAGATGTGTTTTTGGAACCACCAAGAGCATCTGATCAGATGATCTCAGGGCCCGCGGTGGAACATATGGTTCCAGCAGCTCAGAGAGGTAGAGGGGAGCGAGGCCATTCAGGCATTTGTAGGTCAACAACAGGATTTTAAAGTCGACTCTAGTTCGCACGGGGAGCCAGTGCAGTGAGGAGAGAACAGGTGTAATGTGCTCAAACTTACGTGTACCGGTTAAAAGCCGAGCTGCTGCATTTTGCACGAGCTGGAGGCGTGAGAAGGAGGCCTGACTGATCCCAGCATACAGTGCATTACAATAATCCAGGCGGGTTGTGATGAATGCATGGATTAGTGTCTCAAGATCAGGTCTGGACAGCACCGGCTTGAGCTTAGCTACCTGCCGCAGTTGGAAGAAACTCTTCTGGAGAACGGAGCTGATCTGTTTATCGAACTTAAGGTCCGAGTCGAAAACCATCCCAAGATTTTTTACAGAGTGTTTGAGATAGGGCTGGAGGGAGTCCAAGTTTATGTGATCAGAGGCGGCAGCTGAGCTAGGGCTGAAGATGATGACTTCAGTCTTCTGGTCATTAAAACTTAGGAAGTTTGAAGCCATCCAAGTCTTAATGTCATCCAGACATTTTAGGAGAGAGTGGAGGGAGCCTGTATTTGCTGGTTTCAGTGGCAGGTAGATCTGGCAATCATCTGCGTAACAATGGAACGAAATTCCATGTTTTCTTAGGATGGTCCCCAGTGGGAGCATGTAGAGCGTGAAGAGAAGTGGACCGAGAATAGAGCCCTGTGGGACCCCGCAGGAAAGAGACACTGAAGGGGATACACTGTTGCCGACTTTAACACAAAAACTTCTGTCAGCGAGGTATGAGCGGAACCAGTCTAATGCAGCACCTGTGATCCCGACCCAGTGTTCGAGCCGTGATAAGAGGATACTGTGATTGATGGTATCAAAAGGATACATAAAGGGACATAAAGGGGAGGCTTGATATTGGTCTGTAATTTGCGCAGGTGGAAGGGTCAAGACCAGGTTTCTTTAATAACGGAGTGACCACTGCATGTTTGAAGGCATCTGGGACCACATTTGTAGCAATGCTACTAGTATTCAGAATATTAAGAACAGAGGGCCCCAGCGATGGCAGAACTTTACACAGTGCTGCTTTAAGGCTTTGTTTATCTTCCTTGTTTATGTCTGCCTGTCTTATTAGGGATGCTGTTAGGGGCATAGGTGTGCGGTCACCATGGTGACCTAAATGAACTGCTGGCAGCAGCTTTAAATGTTAGTTTGATTTTGGTTTCTTTATACACTTCTTGTACAGTTTAAGCATCAAAACGCTGCCGTTACGTCTGCTCAGATTATTAAAAAACTCATTTCCAAATGACGTCAGAGCTTCAGAGAACAAAGCCAACACGAGTTGTGATTTCAAATAGTAACTATTGGTACGATTCGGAATTTTCTCAGAAATGTTGTACTTCTGTTTAGCGACTATTCAAAATGCCTTGTACATAATAAGCACTTTCATCTTTTGTGTTCGCCCGCCAGCAGAAGACACTCGCTGTGTTGTAGGCCAACCTCTCATTCAGGTGCTTGCTCTTTATGTGGAGCTACAAAACAAATAAAATGTATTCCCAGTGACAATGACAGGGCAGGACCTTAGCAACAGGCTGCTTGTTTGAGCTGCAGAGTCCCTCGTGGCTTTTTAATCTTCAATGTTTTATTCACAACCAGCTGTAAACGGCAGCTTTAAGTGATGCTTCTTCATTTTATTGTTACTAACATCTTCCTCACACTTGGTTTAAAATACCAAATGTACCAACAGGAAGCTGTCGCTCCATCTTGCTCTGTTCAGCTGATGCTCCTCGAGTTATTCATATTTGGCAGCCAGGAAGCTGTTTGAAATAAAACGAGCTGTTGCACTCCCACTAGTTTCTCTGCTCGGAAATGTTTCCAGCTTCAGCCGTTGTTCTCGGACACCGAGGAGTCAGTTTGGTGATGTATTAACAAGCAACAGTCACACGCATCACTGACGAGACTAATAAAATAGGACACCAGGAAGGAAGAAATGGAGAGTGAAGAAATGGAGAGTGATGTTAAAAAATGCTAAATCAATTAAGAAAAAGGTCAAAAAGGACTTGCTCAAAAACTATATATGATGTAACTTAGTGTGTTTGTGTATTACAGTTAGAAAAATTAAGTAGAGTTATTCATTTTGTGATGTAGTTTGTGTATTACAGTTAGAAAAATTAAGTAGAATTATTCATTTTGTGATGTAGTTTGTGTATTACAGTTAGAAAAATTAAATAGAATTATTCATTTTGTGATGTAGTTTGTGTATTACAGTTAGAAAAATTAAGTAGAATTATTCATTTTCTGATGTAGTTTGTGTATTACAGTTAGAATGATGTAGTTTGTGTATTACAGTTAGAAAAATTAAGTAGAATTATTCATTTTGTGATGTAGTTTGTGTATTACAGCTAGATAAATTAAGTAGAATTATTCATTTTGTGATGTAGTTTGTGTATTACAGTTAGTAAAATTAAGTAGAATTATTCATTTTGTGATGTAGTTTGAAGGTTATCATTGGTTGAACAAACTGTGAAATAAGGGGCAGATATAATAAGATTTCATCTTCTTTCTGCTCCCTTCATTTTATCCTACTTGTATTCTTGTATCTGATGAAACTGTCTTGTATTGTTCTTTTAAAATGAATGAATAAACATCAAATCAAATCAAAGAAATAAGACAAATCGCTCAATTTTTAAATAATGAACACAAAGTTGTCTACTTTTTCTGTCCAAACGTCTCTGACTCGTCCACTTCCATCAAAAACACAGATGGATGAATCTCAAAGGACTCCACTGAGGGAAATAATTGCATTCAGGACCCAGGAGACAAAGAATCCTTGTTGGATGGATCCCTCACAACGTCGGTACTGCTTTAGAATAACAACAAGCAAAGAAAAAGACATTTCTGTACACGTTTAAATCAAGTTGAAGCCTACGTTACCTCTTACAGGAGACGAGCTGAGGATCTGGGGCTGGTGTCGAGCCTTCACTGCTGAGATGGAGGCAGCTGTCACTGTGAGCTCACAGGAACACAGAAGTGGATTATTTCTCAGAAAGTCCCCCACAGTAGCTTCCCTTAGCGTTGACCCTCTCTGCACAAGACAGCCTCTTCTTCAGAAAACTCTTTCAGGGCTTCTGACTGATTATAAGCACCAGAAAGGGAAGTGGGGAGGAGTGGGTGTGACTGAAACAGCTGAGTAATATCACCATGGATCCAGGTTCATGCAGCTCCAGAGGGAGAGGGAGGAACTGTATCATTTGTATGTAGCAGCAGGCACTTTACTGTAATGCACACGTGCAAATAATCAAAACACATGCAAATGAGAAAAACCAGGAGCAGCAGTACCTGCAGGGGCTTTTGCTGAAGCAGCCGCTGCTTCCAAACGAGAAAGAGTGAAACCTGAGAGCACGAACGTGCACGAATGAAAATGTGGAGCAAAAGTGATGGATTCAGCTGAGACACGCTCGTTGTGCCACCAGGAAGTTAGACGAACTCATTCTCTGTGGGTTTTTTAACAAATTGTCATGTTGACTGATTATGTGGGTGAAATCTAGTCACACAAAAAAACTAAAAATAAGGTCCAGAATGAATCACTGGATAAGTGAATGAATCATCAGAACATATGACTCTGTTAGGAGCTGAGTGCTAGGATTTTTATATAACAGGAATAAGACAAGTTGTCAAAATACTGTGAAAGTCTTGTACTGTATTTGGAATACTTGGAATTTGAGTAAACAAGAAATTCCTGCCTTCTAGGAACTCTTTAGCTCAGACGTGG
>JBBPBX010093277.1:0-13584 GCA_038048925.1 Garcialebias charrua
TATCCTTAATTAACTTACTTATTCAGATTGAATAGTAATTTCACGGATTCTTTTCTTTTTCAGTTTACCCAATATTTCTGTGATCTTTATGATGGATAAATAAACAGAGCTATAGAGTGACAATGGACACGTTAACTTAGTTGGTATGCCAGGCGACACTACCATTTATTTAAAATAAATCACTAAATTAACACCATTACACTTGATTGATATGATTTCACTTTCTTTCAATTTAATACGTCAGCACACTTAAATTCAACACAACAGACTTCAATACTGGATGTTAACATATTTAGTCTGTGGGCTCTTTAGCTTAAAATAGTTTCCAGCTTAGATTGAGAGAAAAAGATAGGAGGAAAGATGGGTTAAAGGAAATTGTCTTGAGCATGTTGCCAAAGTGACACTTCTCATCAGATTTCTGCTAAAATCCAGGTACGTTTTGTAAACAGCTCTTTACCTTTTGACGACGAGTCTGATAAAGAGATGACACCAGCCTGTAAGATGCACAGTCCTTCAGGCCCAGTTCGTCTGAACTGGTCATTCGTTTACGTTTCCAACGTCTCCTGGGTCCTGCTTGGTCATCAGAAAATATGTCAGCTCTTGGCCTCTGACTTCAAGATAAGCTTATTCCAGGAAGGAATAAACAAAGTTTTGAGCTTACGCTCGTTCGAAGTGGATTCATAACAGCATGTTATACAATCCTTAGCTGAATGACTGTCCTTGGCGGGTGACAGGCATTCATTCAGCTCTTTGGGACGTCTTCATGTCTTTGAAGCTCCCAGCAAACTCTGAAGCGTTTCCGCAAAAGTTAGAACTTAAAAGAGGATCATGAGAGGAGTGAGGCTTGTCTCTTTTTCATTGGTCCACTTGTTATCACTATTCAAGGTGAAATTCAGCACAGAGAAGGAAATTGTTTAGGAAAAGTATCTGAGTGAGAGACTTTCAGACGCTAGATGAGAGTTTTAGCTTAAACTCGACAAAAACAATTTCAGTGTAAGTCAGTTTGACATTTTAGCTGAACTTTGACACCTTTTCACTTGCAGAAATGACACATTGATGTTTCACATTTAAAGAATAACAGCATATAACATATATCATGAAAATGACAAAAGTTATTCTTTTGATCACATTAGAATAAAATCAAAGATAGAAATAGTCTCTTTTGATGACTATATTCTCAGATTACAACTAATGGAATGATTTTGTGGTAAATGTCTTGCTTTACTGAGAGGTCAGTAAAGGTCATCACTGGACAGTTCAAAAACCTTAGTTTGACCCTGGGTAGGTCCACTACATCTCCCCCCTTTTGGAAGCCATCGCCAGTCCTTGGGGATGGGGTCCAACACGAAAGGAAACCTTGAACTGTCTTTGATCTTGAAGCAATCCAGTAAGTGGAAAAGAAAAATCAAAAATTATAATCCCATAAAGTTTTTGGAAATTCCATACTGTTCGGAGGTAATCCCATTGCGAAAAGCTTTTAATCCTTTGGAAAACAAAGTCTGTTAACTCTTGGAAAACAAAGTCTGTGATCCCTTGGAAAGCAAAGTCTTATAATCCACAGCGGTAATTCCACAACGGTTAGTTTTGTCGATTGATCAGCAACAATTGTTTTCATAATCAGCATGTAGAGGGGATCCCTCGATTGACGCAGAGGAGGCGACCCTTGGATGGAGGCTGAAGACCAAGCGTTGGAGCTGCAGGTCCCCACATCGAAGGTTGTTGGCTGGTTGGCTTCCAGTCAGTGCCACTCTGGTTCTATGTGTCATGCAATTATGTGGTTTTTTAGGTGGGCCTATGATTGGGATTTTACATTAAGCCTTACCTATATGCACCTGGTATGTAAGCTATCATGGTTTAGATCAGCTACGATTACCAATTAAGGGGTGGATCAATTCTGTAAAATTAGAAATAGGGATCTATACCTATAAAATTTTGGAGGGCTTCTGTAACGAAGGCCTCTAATTCCAAACTATTCCTCCATTCATTACTTAGTTTAGGTTAAACTAAAATAGAAAAATGAAATATAGTTTGATCTAAATGTCTGTTGTCCTTTAGACGAACGACGTAGGATTTGGTATTCCTAATAAATTTTGAAGTCTATGGCGAGACTCATCAAAATGAATAGACAATCTAGAATAGAAACGATCGGATCGGTTCAATTTAGAAATTGTGAGACCAGTGTAGTTTATGGTACCTTAAGTAGCTTTAAACTACCTTGACTCTTCAACGATTGAGATTTAACAAAATGAACTGCATGTTGGCATAGTTAAATCCATATCATTCATTAACCAATGTTAATACAAAACCTTTTTGGCTGGGAGTGTTCAGAACCAAAACAATATCTCAACTAATGACAACAGTAATGACTAAACAACAAGGAAACAACGTTTCACTGCTTCGACACACTCTTGTCGTCAGATTCCAAAGTGCAACACACAAGAAAACAGGTCTCAACTTTATGACCGAGGTCAAATTAAATCTCGTGGATTTAAACGGTTGTTAAGATTAGTTTTTTGTTGTGGGTTTTAGGCTTAGCGTTTCTAAGTTCAAGTTGGACAATGCGACTTATAGGGTGGAAAATATGGTAGTTTAAACCTGATTAGTTTATTTACTAACTTGTGTTTGTACGACCTTATTATCCCATGAAGTCAGTAAGTTTGTGAGATCTTTGTCTTTTGTGGAGTCATTGAACGCCTTGTAAGGTTTGATCTGATTTCGATGTACCCATTTAGCAATTGGCTCTTTGCGGCCTTTGCTGATTTTGATTTCGTAGACGACTGAGGACACTTTGTCTGTTATCAGATGAGGTCCAGTCCACCTGGGCATTAGTTTGCGGGCGAGAGTTCCGGTCTCGGACCCTCCTTTCCCGGTTGCTGGGGCGAACGTATAGTACCAGACTCTGTCTCCCACTTGGAGTTCATTGTGAGAGGCCTTTTGGTCATAGTACGCCTTACGTCCTTCAGCAGATTTTTCCAGGTTTTTCTGGGCGAAAGCAAAAGTGTTTCTGAGGTGTACATTCAAATCTTTGTCTTTGGCATGGCCTAACATCACCCCCCTTTGGTCATGGGGGACCACGAACACAGGTGAGGACGTCCGTCCATGGGCACAAGTTAGGATGCCACCGGTTAGTTTAAGCTGTTCGCGCAGCTGAGAGAAGACGGTACACAGGAACCGTTTAGGATTTGGCCAACGTATCTTCATACGTTTACCTCTTTCCGTGTAATTTAGGTGCGTCTCAAACGTCAGTGCAGTCGCAGGTGTGTCTGATAGTACAGACTGCGACGGGTCACTGTCGTTGTGTGTGTCTCCCCACCTCACGACTGAAGAGGGGCTCTTTGAGTCTGTAAAAACTATGTCATTTCTGACTAGTTCTAGACACAAATGTTCCTGAACCAAGGTTTCATCGAAAGCTTGGCTGATAGCCGATTTACCTGTCCCAGGGGACAGTACAGCAACCTCGGTGTGGGGTCCTTGGATCTCCACACCCTTCTCTACCTGTGGTAGGTAATGTGAGTTTGCCCCCTTCTTGTCTGAAGAGGGGTCCTCGTAGTCTGCAACAATGATGTCCAAGTGACTGTCAGCGTTTGGTTGACTGTCATCTTCTGGACTCAGATGCCCTTGAACCAAGGTTTCATTGAAAGCTTGGTTGATTGCCGAATTACCTGTCCCAGAGGACAGTACAGCGTCTTCGGTGTGGGATCCTTGGATCTCAACACCTTTCACTACCTGTGGTAGGCAGTGGTCAGGGAGTGCTGAATGTGTCAGCTCACAGAGGAGGTTCTCTTGTTGGGCCAGAGTTTGGTCCAACTTTTGGGTCTCTTCTGTCTCACCTGTAGTTGAAGGTTCACTTACCGGGCTCTCGTCCTCGGATGAGCAGTCCCTTGTGTCCTCTGCGGTACCTGCGGTTAGGCAGTCTGTATCGCAACTAGGAAGCACTTTTATTGGCAGGGGTTTTCTCACTGTGCTCCACATTTTCCGTCGACCATAATCTATAATCGCGTTGAAGCGGTTTATAAAATCTTGGCCAACCAAAAATGGGAATGAGTCAAGTTTAGACACGTACACCGGGTGGCGTAGTGTCATTTCGCCAATCTGCATGTGAACCATAGCCATAGCTGTTAGGGTTGTTCTCGTCTCTGCGAGACCCTGTAGCTCAATAGCACATTTCTCAAAGGGTATTTGCATGTCAACACCGTTAGCGGCGGTCCTCAGCTCCTCGAACAGCTTGGCCGACATAATAGTTATATCAGAACTGCCATCCAGGAGGGCTTCACGCTCAAGGACACCTTCCAGTGTGATAGGCAGGTAAGCTTTCTTAGCCACCCCCCTTTGTATAAAGTTACACAGAAACCTCACAGGTCTTGGCCCACGTTTCTGTTCACGTGTGACTCTGTCTGTGTAATCTTGTTTACTGTCAGCATCTTGTTGGCTGTCAGCATCATGACCTTCAGGATGTTGTTGTGTGTCAGCAATTGGTTTGCTGTCAACATCCATGGCAATGTTGGTAGTAGTGTGCGCTGAGTTATCAAAGACGATGTCACGCATTGTACCAGTTCGGTCATCCTCTGTATCATTCAAGTTTTCAAACAACCAACTTATGTCCACTATCTCCTCAGAGCTTAGAGGTATGTTGCCTTTTTCCTGGAACTTCTGTGACCTTTTGCTACTCCCGGACTGTCCAGTCCGCAGTGCAGGGGCAGGAGGGGCTTGTCCTTGATCTGGGGGTTCCTGTTCGGACCCCCTATTGTGATATGGTTTACTTTTGTGACCATCTTTCTTATCTTTAGGACGTGCGCCCCCCCTTTGAAATCGTTTTATGTACTCTGGGTCTTGTCTGAGCCACTCCGGCTCATTGTTCCAGCGGGCATCTTCACTACGTGGTCTGTTAGTTTGAAAAACATGTTTCTTCTCGCCTTTTTTAGGAGAGGGAGTTGATGAACTTGTCCCTTCCAGCTCCAGCGAGTGGGATTTGACCTTTTCTTGGTAATGTGTGCTGGGTAGTGGACCTACCCAGGGTCAAATTAAGGTTTTTGAACTGTCCAGTGATGACCTTTACTGACCTCTCAGTAAAGCAAGACATTTACTACAAAATTATTCATTTAGCTATAATCTGATAACATAGTCACCAATAAGAGACTATTTCTATCTTTGATTTTAGGCTGATGTGATCAAAAGAATAACTTTTGTCATTTTCATGATGTGTGCTTTTAAGCTGTGTTATTCTGTGAGAGTTAAACTGTGTTTCACTGCTGTGTCAAAGGTGCAATCTCGGGTCACAGAGACTTCTTTTAATTTTGTTAATTCAAATGTTATCAAATGAATAATTTTATTTGTAAGAGCATCAGTACATTTTAATGTCAGATAAATCAAATACTCTGCTTAATTCAAAATGTTGTACATGGAGGATTTCTCCTCTCCTCTCGAACTTGCATGTGAAGATAAAAGGAACACTTTATCTCATTCATTTTAGCTTGAGCTCAGGACAATCTAGACACCCAAAGACTTTTGTTTTTGTCCTATTTAATAATCAAGCTATTATCATTAATAGGTCCCATATGTGATGCTTAATGACGTTGTTTTAATCAAACCAACAGTATTTTGTTAAAGTGTTAAAGCAAAGGAATCAGTTTTATGATAAAATGCTGACATCTGAAACTAACACTTTATCTTTCTGACAAACTAATCTTTTGACCCCCTTTCAACATGTTGATGTCATCCTCACATCAACTTATGATGCCATTCGGCCAATCAGAAAGAACACATTTTCTGGGTCACGTCTCAGTTAAAACCTTCACATCTTACTTTCAAAAGGAAGTCTGCTGGAGTAAGCCTCAAACCATGGTCTTCTCCAAAGAACTGATGATCGTCTAGTCAACACGCTAATGACCATGTCATTCAGTTAAAGACTTATAACATGCCAAGTTATAAGCCATCTTCAACAGCTGAAAAGCTCTCTTTTATTGACATTCCTTTAAGGAACGTCTTATCTTGAACAACAGCACCAGGAGCTGCCGTTACTTTCGGTTCGAGTCAAGGCGCACGTCTGGAGACGCTGAGAATGGTAAACGAACTGACCAAACTGGACCGAGGGAGACTGACCATCTTCACGAGGTAACAAGTCGTCAAATGCTTTGCCAAGGGTACCAACGTGTAGCTTTAATCGGCCGGAGAACTGCCATGTTTCTGGTTAAACACATCAAGATAACTCCCTGACTCTTAACTTTTCTTCCTCCATATCTTTCCTCCTATTTCTTTTCCCTCTCAACCTAAGCTGGAAACTATATTTTTTAAGTTAAAAGGCCCACAGACTAAATATGTTAACATCCAATATTTATGTCTGTTGTGTTGAATTTAAGTGTGCTGACGTATTAATTTGAAAGAAAGTGAAATCATGTCAATCAAGTGTAATGGTGTTAATTTAGTTGATTTATTTTAAATAAATGATAGTGTCTCTTTGACATATCAAACTAAGTTAACGTCTTTGTCACTTAATGGCTTTGTGTATTTATCCATCATAAAGATCACAGAAATATTGGGTAAACTGAAAAAGAACAGAATCCGTGAATTTACTATTCAATCTGAATAAGTAGATTAATTAAGATAAAGAGGTCAGTATTAATATTGACCTCCTCATTAATTCTTACATCTGGTGGCCCGTACCGGTTCTGAAAGTTTATTGATATCTGTGGTCTCAGTCATGAACTGTAACGTCATGTTTGCATAAGTGGATCCAAGTTTTAAACTCTGAGGATAATAATTTTGGCTGGAAGTGTTCAAAGCAGGCAGATTCTGCATGTTTTTATCATTTGAAGCTGTGAGATTATTATTGTTTCAACTCTGTTAGACGCTGTTGGAAGCATTCAGGTGAAGTTTTGTCAGCCGTGGTCTGTGGTGGTTCTGGTCCGGTTCGGTCCAGCTCACGCAGACTCCTGTACAAAGCTTTGTTTGACCGCCGAGTCAAAAGCCTGAAAGCTAATTTAACATCTACAAGATTGCTGTTGTGGTATTTTACATTTTAGAGCAGGTCAAAGAAGCATATTACTGTTAGAACGTGTCGGATAGTGGTTCTGTTCAGACCCGTGTTTCTGATCCACGACAAAGTGGACCGGTACCGACCTTAACGCGCTCCGAGAGAGTCCGTGTTTGTTCAACAGCTGCAGTGCTGTGTTACTGAGCGTAACTAAGTTGGCCTGTCTAGGTGTGTTCGCCGCATGTTTCAGAATTTTGGAAAGTTAATTTGTAGCGTCTGAGTTGTTTTAAGAGTCTATAAAGTTGTGGTCTGTTGTGCGAGCTAACGTTAGAGCTACGTGTCCAAGTACACGTTTGTTTATGAGCTGTGATTGGATGAAACGAGAGCTGTGTGCTGTCAATCACTCAAGTAGCGAACGCTGATTCGCTGTTGTGTGCTGTCAATCACTCGTAGCGAACGCTGATTCGCTGTAGTGGGAACGCACGCCGTTGCGACCAACCCACTTTGTCGTCATTTCCGGTACTTCATTGGTCGAAGGTTAGAAAACTACATTTACCATGGTTGCTTGGGAAAAGGACTACAAGCACTGTGATTGATTGGTTGACGTCACGTATCTGTGTAGCGAGCTCCGCCTCGCTCAGCACAGCAGAGCTGGTGACGCGCTGCGTCGACCCGCCTATTTGTGTCGTCATTTCCTGGTGCACTTTCAGTGACGAACAGTCACATTCACAAAAAACATCATAAAAAGTCAGCATTTTATGGTGAGTTACCAGCTTTTAATTTTGTTCTGTACACAAACAATAGCTCCTGTTTATTTTAAATAAAATATTTAGAATAACAGAGGTACGGACAAACATTTTTGCTTATTTTAAATACAAAGAATTTAAAATAACAAACAAAAGTACAGTTTTCACTCCAGATAACTGAAAAGTTTTTCCTTTCTCTTCCTTTCTCTGACACATCATCTTCCACAGTTGTCCTGTGCACATTTAAACTTTCCTGTTTATTTCAAATAGTGAAAAGTTTAGAATAACGAATACAGAACATCTTTTATTTTGATTTTCACTGAAAATCCAGATAAAAGATGGCAGGCACAGAGGGTGAGACCCCTGACACCTCTGATACAGGGCAGCCTGTGCCACCTCAAGGCCACGACCCGACCAAAGCAGATTGGATCGAATGTGCCTTATTTTCACTCACAGGGCCCATCACAAACTACCATGAAGAGACACAGTTGATGGAGGAAGCAGATGTGGACAGTGCATTAAAAACTGTAACAGCTGGAACCACAACGGCTGAAAAGAAAGCAGACAGAGATAAACGTTTGGCTAAATTAAGCCTTCTGTTAAAGGCCAAGCTAGACTTTGAAACTGCTGTACGCCGGGCTGTCTCTACATCATGTTTAACAGCACAAATGGAGGTTGCCGCTTTACAGCAGGAGGTAAAGAGTTTAACACAGTCGAGTATTGGCAGCGCTGAACAAACGCGTAGTCTCTACGAAGAATGCAGAGTGTTAAAAAGGGATTTTGACCAATCACAAGATGATTTGGAAAAATGTGTGGTGGAGAAGGATACGTATTACCATCAATACAAGTCGCTTCAGGCGGATTGTGGGGAGGCACGAGACGCGCTGGAAAAATGCACGGACACCCTGGAATCATTATCACTACGGTACACAAGGCTGCAAGAAGATTATAGAAAATCACAAGAACAGCACATGATGTTACAACGTGAAAATGATGGGTTAAAAGTCCAACTGAATAGTTGTAAAATAGAGCGTGCATCAGCAATGAACAAACTCTTTGAAGAAGAGAGAAAATGTTTGGGTCTCATGAGTAAACACCTTGAGAACTCACCGCCTCCGCTGCCTCCTCCCATACCTGATGACCTACTCCCTCCTCCACCGCCCCCGCCCATGCCAGATGCACTACTCCCTCCAACACCACCGCGCCGTCCCTTAGGGCCTCTAAAACCGACAATCCCACCGGATGCACCGGTGGGTGGATCTGATAATAACCCACAAATACCTCTATCAATGGCTGAACTACGGAATATGGCGAAAAGCATTCAAACCTTCGCCCCTGGCCCAATGGGCTCACACGAAACCAAGATCTATCTCGAGGACCTTGATTTCCAGCTTCAACGTTTCCCAGAAGCTACAGATGATGATAGAATCTGTCTGTTAAGGTTAACATCGGACAGGACGGTGCATGCTTTTATGAAGCGTCAACGAGAAGCAGTGATGAAAGACTACAGTCTTCTCTGTGCTGCGCTGATAAGGGAGTTTTCTCCTTGCACGGGGCCCGATGGCATCATAACAGCAGCTAACATCAAGCAAGGTAGGAATGAACACCCAAGGTCATATTATGACCGAATATTCCGTGCCTATTTCGGGGACAGATGCGAACCTGAAATGGAGGAGGAGGTAGGGTTTAAGTATATTTTCAGCCAAAACCTCTGCCCTGACATAAGAGAGAAAGTACATGTCAGCGCAAACTATAAACGGAGGTCCATCGAAGACATAAGAGAGTGCGCGATAGATGTTTTTACAGGTCGCTCACCAAACAAGACACCCTTTGAAGTGTGTCCTGGTGAAAAGGTCAAATACCAATCGCTAGACCTTGAAGGAGCAAGAGCGCCAGCTCACTCTTTTAAGGAAGCCGAGAATAAGCAAAATTTCCAACCTGACAGACCGCAAAATGAAGGTGTCCGCTGGAACAAAGACCAAAAGGGGTCCAGAGACCCTAAGTGGTACAGGCCGCATCAAGAGGAAGAGCCCCATCAAAAAAGGAAGGCTTTCCAAAAGAAAAAGAAATATGGGTCCCAAGGAGACTCATATGAAAGAGGGTGGTCCCAGAGAGGACCCCCGAGCAATGCGCCAGCTCCTGCACCTCAAACTGAACAGTCTGGGGCGAGGAAAAACCCACAGAAGTTCCAGAAAAAAGGCCCTAAACCTCTGTCTTCAGAAGAGATGGAGAACATACGTCGGTTGTTAGAAAGTTTGAAAAAAACAAACAAGGAAAACAAACCTGGTGTGATGTGTAGCACTATCATTGATAGTGACTCAGAACACACAAATAACAGCAATGCCACGATTGCTGACAGTCACCAAGATACTGATGGTCAGGATGCTGACAATCAGGGTATAGACAGTCAACAAGATGTTGACTGTAAACATGACGTCATTGTTACAGAGTCCGAGAGCCCCTCATCAGAAAAAGGGGGGGAAAGCGCACTCACCAAAGACAATGACTCGTCACAGACCGATCACTCAGACCCATGTGTGACTGCACTACCAATACAGGTGAATGAAATTCACACAGACAATGGTAGACGTAACAAACGTCGAAAAAAACCTGATAGGTTCCTGTGTAACATTATCAGGAAGGGGCCCGCTAAGAAGGCTTACCTGTCAATCACTTTAGAAGGGGTCCTCACAGAAGAGGCCCTCCTGGATGGTGGGGCTGACATAACCATTATGTCTCCCACACTGTTGAAGGAGCTAAGGATAGCCGCTAGCGGGGTTGACAGGGAAATACCCCTCAAAGAATGTGCTGTAGTACTACAGGGACTCTCAGAGACGAGTACAACCCTTACAGCTATAGCCATGGTTCATATGCAGATTGGTGAAATGACGCTATACCACCCGGTACACGTGTCCACCGTTGACTCATTCCCATTTTTGGTTGGCCAAGACTTTATAAACCGCTTTGACGCGATTATAGATTATGGCGATCAAACAATGTGGACCAGAGTGAGCCAACCACTGCCGATCGATATGCCTACACATGGTGACACTGACTGTTTTACAGCAGGTACCGCGGAAGGCACAAAGGGGTCCTCCAACGAGAGCACAATCCCGGTAAGTGAACCTTCAGCAACAGGTGAGGCAGAAAAGGCCCAACAAGAGAGCCTCCTCTGCGAGCTGAAACAGTCAGCACTCACTGAACACTACCTACCGCAGGTAGTCAAAGGTGTTGAGATCCAAGGATCCCACACCGATGATGCTGTTTTGTCTCCTTGGACGGAGAAATCAGCGATCAGCCAAGCTTTCTATGGAACCTTGGTTAAAAAACAGTTGGGTCTAGAAATGAACAAAAAGGCTTTCCGCTTTTCGTTGGACCCCAACGATAAACAGGTAATGACCGCAAAAGGGATCATTGACCTGAAACTGATCTGGAACCAACGAGAACTGGATCACCCGTTCCTCGTGGTCCCGAACTTACCACATGCAACCTACATAGGCTCCGACATTTTGGTAAGGTTAGGTGTCCGAGTGGACATCAACAACAATGTACTGTGGTCACTGGATACGGCCACAAAGGACTCTCCTGTGCTGACCACAGAGAACCTTAAGGCTGGACAGACCATTCCAGAGGTCTGCCAGATTGCTAACAGCCATAACACTGCGGTACCACCTCAGGTTATGAACAAGCCGGTGATGTGTCACATCATGAAAGGACAAGCTATTAGCACAAAACTGGCATACTTTCAACCATCTCCTATGTTTTTCAACTTAGGACTGTCCATGGAGGCCACATTCCAAGTGACCCTCGACTGCAGAACCACGACTGTTGCTGTGTGCAACACAAGCACAGAAGAGGTACTGATCCCAAAAAACACACAGCTAGGATGGTTGATCTCCACTGATTTTCATGATTTTGAGCTAAGCATTCCATTTCTGGGAGGACTCCCAGAGAACTT
Source organism: Garcialebias charrua (assembly GCA_038048925.1). Classification (NCBI taxonomy): domain Eukaryota; kingdom Metazoa; phylum Chordata; class Actinopteri; order Cyprinodontiformes; family Rivulidae; genus Garcialebias; species Garcialebias charrua. The sequence goes on from JBBPBX010093277.1 coordinate 11,675, forward strand.
GATCCCATATCAACACACGGGGCAAGTCTTGTTCACGAAACCAACACAGGCCATAGCTCTTTTCTCCCCCACTGAGTCCGACCAGGACACTGTCCGCAGGTTCGGTTTCAACAAAGGAGACAGTCTATGCCCCCAAACTTACAGTGCACTACCTGTTGACAGGTTTTACGACACTGAAGGGGACTCACTGGAGCTCCCCAAAGAACAAGAATCCCTCTCAGTTGCTTCACAGATTGACCAGGTGGTCGCCCAAGCCGACGCCCTGAAAACTGATGAAGAAAGGGACAAACTTCGCAAAGTTCTTCTAAAATATGAGAAATCATTCTCAACTGACTCGATGGATTGTGGGTTGACCACGCTCCACACAGTGAGCATCCCAACCCCGCCTAATGCTCCCCCTGCATTTGTCAGACAGTACAAGATTCCTCTGGCAGCACATCAACCTATCAGAGAAATCATTAATGACCTGTTAGAAAAAGGTATCATCCGATACTGTAACAGCACTTACTCTGCGCCTTTATGGCCGGTGTTAAAACCAAATGGTAAGTGGAGACTCACTATAGACTACCGAAAGCTAAACAAACAAGTTCCCTTATCCAGATGGCCTATGACGCAACTCCAACAGGAACTGCCCAAGGTCACCAATGGTAAGTACTTCTCGACCCTCGACGTCGCCTCTGGTTTTTGGACCATCCCTGTGCGCGCCGAGGACCAGTACAAACTAGCTTTCACTTTTGGTGGCCGTCAGTACACCTTTAACAGGTGTCCCTTTGGCTACGCTAACTCACCTGCAGAGTTCAACATCTTCTTGAACAAAGCATGTCCAGACGCCCACGAGCGTGGAACACTGATCTACGTGGACGATGTCCTTTTGAGGCAGCCAACACTGGACTCACATTTGGCTGAGATCGACCACGTTCTGAATCAGCTGACAACTGCTGGTGCTAAAATATCGCTGTCGAAATGTCAATGGTGCAGAACCAAAGTGGACTACGTTGGCCTACTTGTAGGTCCTGACGGAGTACAACCACAGCTGACTCGCACCCAAGGCCTCGACAATCTCAAAGTCCCCACCAATCTCAAAGAACTACAAAGTTTTCTGGGCGTGTGTAACTACTCGAACCAGTTCATCGAAAACTATGCGGACCTTGCGAAACCACTGACTGAACTCCTTAAAAAAGACGTACCATTTGTTTGGACTGACAAACAGCAACAGGCAATGGACGCTCTTATAAACAGGATCAAGTCAGCCCCTTGTTTAGTCTACCCAGACTACAACAAAGAGTTTTACTTGGAAGTGGGCTTCTCAGCTCATTGCATAAGTGCAGGTCTGTACCAGATACACGACAGAGACAAACGTGTAGTAGCCTACGCCAGCAAAACGATGGCAGGCCCCGAGTTGAGATTCTCAGACTGTGAGAAAGCTTTACTGACCACAGTGTGGGCAGTTAAACATTTCTCCAGCTACATTGGTGGACAGAAAATCATTGTGGAAACACAACACCAGCCAGTGACCTTTCTTAACAGTGAACGCATCAGAGATGGTGTGGTGACAAACTCACGTGTTGCAACGTGGCTCATGGCGCTTCAAAGTTTTAACCTAGACATACGTTATGGTCAAAACAAGAAGTCACATCTGGGGACGGACTTGGCAATCTGCCAGAAGTGTACACAAGATGTACCAGCCACCCAGCCGCCGGTTGAGGTAAAACCCCCAGTAACTGAAGACCCGAATCACCACTTCTTTGATGACAATATCTGCAAAGATATGACAACGTTGTACGTGGATGGATCTTCATTCCTCCGCGACAAGATCTGCAGAGCAGGTGTTGGAGGGGTCCTCCTCCAAGACCAAGAGCAGATAACTTTCAGCTACAAATTAGGATCTCAGACTTCTCAGTACGCTGAGA
>JBBPBX010093278.1:3039-13584 GCA_038048925.1 Garcialebias charrua
GCAGCTACAGCGTGCGCTCTCAGGACATGATTACCTGCAGTGTTCCGTCAGTGAGGACTGAACTTGGAAAAAGGACCTTCTCCTACTCTGCTCCTTCTTCATGGAATATCTTACAAAAAGATCTGAAGCTCTCAACCTTGACTTCTCTAAATGGTTTTAAGAATCTGTTGGAATCCTGGCAAAAACCAATGCAGACATGTTCCTGTTTTTGATTTTGTACATCTACCTTATAATGTTTTTGCTAGTTTTTCTTTGGTTTATTGTTGAATGTTGAATGATGCAAGATGGCCGTGCTCCGACCGGCAGCAGCTTCATGGGCTCTCAGTTCATCCCTAGCTTTTAGTAGTTTTAATAATGATTCTGTACCTGACTCTGCACGTTTTATGCGGGTGAATTATAGCCGAACTGAACTGTTGAGAATTGGAGCGGATTTGCCACAGGGAACAGCTGAAATCAGCAACGAACTCAAATCTGCGCTCGGCAGGATGCGGCTCTTGAAGTCTTCCACCTGGAAGCTACAGCGGAGGTGCTCCGGCTCACGCTCCGGAGATAAGAAAAGGAAGCGTCGCTCCTGGCGTCAGAAGCGAGGCTGCCGGGCGGGGATTATGGTGAGACTGAAAGCGGACGCTAAAACCGGGAGACCCCCGATACCGGCTCTTTTCCTGTCTAACGTCCGCTCGCTGGACAACAAAATGGATTTGCTTCGTCTGAGAGTGACAACGTCGGAGGAAATGAAGAGGTGCTCTGTGCTTTGCCTCACGGAAACGTGGATTTCTAAGGAAACACCAGACTCTGTGTATGAACTGGATGACAGACTCTTTTTCAGAGCGGACCGTTGCACAGAGACTACGGAAAAAACATGAGGCGGCGGTGTCTGTGTGTACGTGAGTACGGATTGGTGTAAAAACTGTGCTATTATAAAAAGCCTTTGCACAGCTGCTGTGGAGCTGATCACAGTGCGGTGTCGCCCCCATTATCTACCCCGCGACTATTCAGTGATCCTTATCACAGTTATCTACATTGCCCCAGATGCTAATGCTAATGTCGCCCTTGAAGAAATTCATGACTTACTCAGCTCGCTGCAGTGTAAATACCCATAGGGGCTTTGCATTGTTTTAGGTGACTTCACCACGTGAATTTAAAGGACTCTCTCCCAACCTTCAAACAACACGTACCCATAGCAACACGAGGGAGTACCACCCTCGATCACGTTTACACAAATGTAGGCGCGTACACAGCGAAGCCACGCCCACCGCTCGGGGTTCTGATCATTTATCACTCCACTTGGTCCCAGCACAACTCCCTCTACTAAGACGTTGTAAACCAGAACAAAAGGAAGTAAAAATTTGGCTCCAGAACAGCACCCCCATGCTGAGAGACTGCTTTGAAAAAACTGATTGGTCTGTCTTCAGGGAGGCAGCTACTGATGGGAGCTCTGTGGATCTGGAACTTTATGCATCCTCAGTTCTGGGTTATATTAGCACATGCTCTGAAAATGTATCCATAAAAAAATATGTTAAATCTTACCCCAACACAAAACCCTGGTTAAACAAAGAGGTTCGCACCCTGCTGGCAGCCAGGAACACTGCCTTCAAGTCTGGAGACTCAGAGGAGCTGAGAAAGACCAGGAAAGAGCTGGTTGCTGGCATTAAGAGGGCAAAGGCCACATATGCACAGAGGATCGAGGGACAGTTCACCTCACAAGACCCACGGAGCATGTGGAAGGGCATCAAATGCATAACTGATTATAAAAGCAGGAGCAAACAGTGCCCCAAAGACCCATCTCTGCCTGATGCCCTCAACAAGTTTTATGCACGGTTTGAAGACCCAAATAGACCACCCAGCACCAGACTCACCTCATCATCAGAGGAAGAGCATCTCAGCGTGACCACAACAGAAGTGAGGAGTAGTCTCAGAAGGATCAACCCTCATAAAGCAACTGGACCGGACAACATCCCCGGGAAAGTTCTGAAGGAATGTGCGGACCAGCTCTGTGAGGTGCTGGCTGACATCTTCAACACCTCACTTGCTCTGGAGTCAGTTCCCACCTGCCTGAAGACCGCCACCATCATCCCAGTCCCAAAAAGCTCCACAGTGACTGGTCTGAATGACTATAGACCAGTGGCCCTCACCCCGATAGTCGCTAAATGTTTTGAGAAACTGGTCATGTCCCACATCAAGACAACCGTCAACATCAACGAGGACCCTCATCAATACGCATACCGTGAGAACCGATCAACAGAGGACGCCATCTCCTCCGTGGTCCACACTGCTCTCACCCACCTGGATCAGAAGGACTCATACGTCCGTATGCTCTTTGTGGACTTCACATCTGCCTTCAACACCATGATCCCCCAAACTCTGATAGACAAACTATCCACACTTGGACTAAGCCCCTCCATTTGTAACTGGGTACTAGACTTCTTAACAAACAGACCACAGTCCGTGAAGATCCACAACTTCTCCTCCTCCACCATAACCCTCAGCACTGGCTCTCCTCAAGGATGTGTGCTGAGCCCCCTTCTGTTCACTCTGCTCACATATGATTGTACAGCCACACTTCCAGGCTGTCATATTGTTAAGTTTGCAGATGATACAGCGGTGGTGGGATGCATCACAAACAATGATGAGTCCAGCTACAGACAGGAGGTGGAACACCTGGAGAGCTGGTGCAAAGAGAATAATCTTCACATGAATGTGAAGAAGACAAAGGAGATGATTGTGGACTTCAGAAGGAACAAACACACCCACACCCCACTGAATATAGGTGGATCTGCAGTGGAAGTGGTCTCCAGCTACAAATACTTGGGTGTACACTTGAATGATAACCTCAGCTGGAGCAACAACACCACCAGCCTGATCAAGAAAGGTCATCAGAGACTCTACTTCCTCAGACGGCTGAGACGAGCTGGTCTGAGCAGCCCAGTCCTCACCTCGTTCTACAGGTGTGCAGTGGAGAGCGTCCTGTGCTCCAGCATCAACGTGTGGCATGGAGGCTGCACAGTTGCAGAGAGGAAAGCTCTACAGAGAGTGGTGAAGGCTGCACAGAAGATGTTGGAGTCAGTCTCCCCACCATCACAGACATTTACACCTCCAGATGCAGGAAAAGAGCCACCTGCATCATGAAAGACCTCACTCACCCAGCACACTCACTCTTTGCCCCACTCCCCTCAGGACGGAGGTTGAGGAGCATCAAATGTAGAACCACTAGACTGAGGAACAGCTTCTACCCTGAGGCTGTTAGACTCATGAATAAATAAAAATAAAATAAAAATAAACACTGCAAAATATCAATCAATCAATCAATCAATCAAATCAAAAACTTTATTTCAGACGCATATGGTCCATAGTAACAAAAACAACCACCACCACCAAAAATAAAAATAAATTAAAAAATTAAAAAGATAACATCAACAAGACACAGTAAAAATAGAATGTTCATCCATTGCCATATAAATTAAGGCGCCAGTGATTCCACAGACTAGAAGAGAAGCTCTGTACGGGGTTGGTCAGAGTATAAATGATGCTATTTACAGAGTTTGTTAGTCTACACATACATCTGTTCATAAGGTTACAAAGCACAGCTGCACAAGTTGGTACGTTGGCATTTGCAAACATCTGGCTGGCACTACTCCATCGCGGCACCTTAAGCAGCATCCTCATGCCATCATTGTATGCCACCTGTAGTTAATGCTGCTCTTTCTGTAATGCCGCCACAGGTGTGCAGTGTACATTGGGGTACAATATGTTTTGAAGAGTGCAGTTTTTACAGACACTGAGCACATAGAGAACCTCCGAAGAAGCACATTAGCTTGTACATATTGCATACAACGCTGCCTGTAAATGTCCCTGTCATCAGACAGGTCAGCGGTTATGTAATGTCCCAAGTATTTCACCTCCTCACTGACATGGAGGATGTTGCCAGACAGAGTGAAGTCAGGGAAAGATAATTTAGTGTCCTCTTTGCTCCTGATAATCATGATGATACTTTTTATTGCATTATATTTGATGTCAAAGTCCAGTCCATACTGCGAGCAAACTCTTAACAGTTGCTGCAGACCAGCACTATATGGACAGAATATAACAAGATCATCAGCATACATTAGGTGGTTGATGGTTCTATTACCAACCCAACAGCCAGTCCTACATTGATTCAGCAGTTTAGATAAATCATCCATATACACGTTAAAAAAGCAAGGAGACAAAATGCTGCCTTGTCGCACACCATTACTCACATAAAAAGACGATGAAACAGATTTTCCCCATTTTACACACATAGACTGGTGAGCATACCAATACACTAAGATTCTTAAAAGATATTTTGGTACTCCTCTTTCATGCAATTTATGAAACAATTTTTCATGGTTTACATAATCAAACGCTTTTGAAGCATCTATAAAACACGTAAAAATTGTGGTATTATGTCTATTGTATAATTCCAAGATCTCCTTGAGAGCAAAAATGCACATATCAGTGCCAAGGTTGAAGCCAAACTGATTGTCGGAAGTCAGGAGAAACTTCTCCATTCTATTTAACACAGCTCTCTCCAAGACTTTTGATAAAGTACTGGCGAGAGCTATAGGTCGATAGTTGTCTTTGCTATTGATCTTACCAGCCTTATTTTTAACAATAGGCACTAAAATCACAGACAATATATAATTTTGTAAAATGCCATGAATTAAAAACACAGTGAAACAAATGGTTAGCAAAGGAAAAAGTTTCCTGCTTGCAAGTTTTAAATGCTCTGCGGATATCTTATCCGCGCCACATGCCTTATTATTTTTCAGCTTCATAACAATATCCACAACTTCTTGTGCAGAAATAATAACATCTTCATGTTTGTCTATGTCGTTCAACACAAAGGGATTACTTTTATTACGGTTAAACAGTTCATGATAGTGTTCCTTCCATAATTGCATAATTTCATCTGGTCCATTTGCACCATCAATGTTTGTTGGCAAGGAGGTTTTTACATTATTGACTCTTTTAATTTCTTTCCAGAATTCTGTAGGACAGTTATGTTGTAATTTCATTGCAAGTGACTCAGATTTAAGTGCGTTTTCATTCCTCTTAATAAATCGTAAAACATATTTAAAATTAGCATTTGTCCTCTTCTTAAAATCAAATACTGGACCATGTGTAGGTTTGCCTGATTCAGCCCACAGTTTAAAAGCCCTTCTGGCTTCAGCATGAAGTTCTTTTGCATATTCATTCCACCCTGGCTTGGCTTGATGCTTTTTAATTTTGTGCAAAGATCTACTTGAGATAAGAAGTAATTTTAACACTTCCTCATATAGAGAGCACAACTCTGTGCCATGTTGCGTATTTTTGCAGTTCATGTCCGAACATCTCACTGCACTTTTTGGCAAAACAATAGTATTCAACAAGGTTTCAGACTGGGTGCAGTATAGATTCAGCTCCTGCTCAGTCAGATTGTCCCAATTTATTTTTCCTTCTCGCCTGTCATTGTTTTCAGGCAAAAGGGCTGGTAGATTACCCATATCTATAGACAAGGAGACAGGGATATGATCAGATGTTGCAAATTCATAATTAATCCTGATGGTCTTTAAAGAGGTATGTGCATCCTCCGTGCAGATACAGTGGTCCAACCACGAAGTTGTGTACCAAGCCTCACTAATGTAAGTGTAGCTATCTACAGGCAAGAGCACTTCACTGAGAGGATCAACTTATTGCTGGAACAAAATTGCTTTAAGTGATTGGCAAATAATGACTTACAATCTGTCACGTCAGCATTCATATCCCCCACAATAAAAAAACAAGTGGATGGATTGTCCTGAATAAATGACACAATATATGCCAGCCTATTAAGATATTCATCTTCATTCTCGGGGCTTTCATAAGGTGTATATATATTCAGTATAATGAACTTTTTATCCCTGAAGCTGAACTCTATTCCTATAGCCCAGTCAACATCCAGTCTAATCACTTTAATCAGCTGATCGTACCTTTTATGCCACAACACTGCCACGCCCCCAGAAATTCTGCCCCGCACTAACTTAGTGCTAAAGTCAGTGGTAGATTCACCTGCACCATAAAAGTCTTCATGCAGGGAGTTGAGTCTGTCCAAGTCCTGTTTAGATAAAAAAGTCTCTTGAACGCACAGAACATCACATTTTTTCAGAAGTTCATCCACCACAAGACGACGTGATTTATCTGCCTCTGTTTGACCAACGCGCAGCCCACGCACATTATATGACACAACATTAATGCTCATTTATGCTGTGGCAGTTTGTTCCGTGCTAGTGCACGGCTGCTCTCCTGAAGCGACAGGTGTAACATCACTTACCAGGAACATTAAGAAAGAAAAATCCTTCACTACTAAGTGACAACTGAGCTCTGAATTAAACCACGTACAAAGCATACTGTTTCATGCCTAATACGATCAACACATCATCTGGGTCCAACTGAGTCCTTTCTGGTGTTCACTGATAAGTATTGTCTAAGCCATATTTTGCAAGCATCTTACTTATTCTCCGGTGCCAACAATTATTTGAATCATACATCTCAGACAGGGAAAAAGCACTAAGATTTAGTTAAATGTCTATATTTTTGAATCAGAGTTGTTTTTCTAAAGTCAGAAATATTTGGTTATATGTATGCTGATATCCATTTTGAACACATTCAAAGCACACTAGGGTTAGGATTATATCCTTAGAATTTCTTGTCTGATTCTTCAGGGGAATTAGCTCAAATGGTAGAGCGCTCGCTTAGCATGCGAGAGGTAGAGGAATCGATGCCCTCATTCTCCAAAAACTTGGCTTTTGTCTTAGCTACTGGAAAAGGAAATGTGGTATATTTAGGTTAGCATGTTGTCCAAGAACGTGTAATCTCATGTCTGCCTTATCACTTTGTAGTGTTTCTTGCTTAATAAAAAATAATTCTTGTTCATTGGAAATGCACCAGTAATCTTTTCGCACAATCTATGCTAGGTAAACATGGGCTTTAGTCCAACGATGTACTTTTAGCACTATCACATATGTTTAGCATATTGTGGAATACAGTACAAGTGCAATGCAAAGAGAGGTAGAGATTGTATTTACTAAACTGTAGTCATGATTGTCAGATCCAAAATATAAAAGGTATCATGTATTCCCTTTTTAAAGTACTAAGAAAAAAACAGGTCAAGAACTGTACATTGATTCAAGAGAGATAATTGTTCCAATTTAATAAAGTTTAAAAAAAAACAACAGTGTCTGAAGGTGAGCTTTTTGTTCCAAAAGTTTGTAAAGGACCAATAGTTTTCTTGTACAATGAATTCATATTTTTGAAACAATCATGTTGTAGTGTTGCACTGTTTTGACTGTAAGCCTTCGAACAATACTAAACAGTGCACGACAAGAAAGGGATTTGAACCCATGCGTGCAGAGCACAATGGATTAGCAGTCCATCGCTTTACCCACTCGGCCACCTCGTCTGCTGTCAGACACATCTGACCACAATCAGTTGTCAGAAATATTTGAATGCAGTACACTTTCACCTTGCAATAGATTTAGGATAAATAAATTCGGATGGCTATTACAAACTGGATAGACCTTACGGGTATTTCTTGCTTGTGAGGGAAGTTACTTCAGATGCTACAACGATTGCTTGTTTCATGACAACTTGTGGCTTCAATGGCCCTATTTCACACTACATCACTTACCAGGAACATTAAGAAAAAAAAATCCTTCACTACTAAGTGACAACTGAGCTCTGAATTAAACCACGTACAAAGCATACTGTTTCATGCCTAATACGATCAACACATCATCTGGGTCCAACAGACAGTATATGCCACGGACTTCCGTTCCAGCACCTCCACAGTCATTGCACAGACGGCGCACTTCCGGTTAGCGGGAAAGACATGAACATAAATGACTAAATACAATTAATAAAACATCTGCATACACACCAATAATAACTCTATACACATATAAATCCATATAAAATTATGGCGATAGCCGCGATAAATTTTCGCCGAACCCCCCCACCCGCGAAACAGCTGTTCCCACCGGTGGGCGGACACAACGGAACTCACTTGTAGTGCCGGTAGCGTGCAGCCGCTTCCCGTTTCGGGTCGTTGTCATTGTCTGCTACTAGGAGCTAACACTAACAACAACGGAGGTGGATGGGAACCGGAAGTGGCAGATGTGGGTTGCATTTTACCGTAAGTACGTCACGACCCCCCCTGGCATACAGTCTACTGTGTCCTTTCTGGTGTTCACTGATAAGTATTGTCTAAGCCATATTTTGCAAGCATCTTACTTATTCTCCGGTGCCAACAATTATTTGAATCATACATCTCAGACAGGGAAAAGCACTAAGATTTAGTTAAATGTCTCTCTAGATTTTTGAATCAGAGTTGTTTTTCTAAAGTCAGAAATATTTGGTTATATGTATGCTGATATCCATTTTGAACACTTTCAAAGCACACTAGGGTTAGGATTATATCCTTAGAATTTCTTGTCTGCTTCTTCAGGGGAATTAGCTCAAATGGTAGAGTGCTCGCTTTGCATGTGAGAGGTAGAGGGATCGATACCCTCATTCTCCACAAACTGGGCTTTTGTCTTAGCTACTGGAAAAGGAAATATGGTATATTTAGGTTAGCATGTTGTCTAAGAACGTGCAATCTCATGTCTGCCTAAATTATCACTTTGTAGCGTTTCTTGCTTAATAAAAAATAATTCTTGTTCATTGGAAATGCACCAGTAATCTTTTCTCACAATCTATACTATGTAAACATGGGCTTTAGTCCAACGATGTACTTTTAGCACTATCACATATGTTTAGCATTTTGTGGAATACAAGAGCAATGCAAAGAGAGGTAGAGATTGTATTTACTAAACTGTAGTCATGATTGTCAGATCCAAAATGTAAAAGGTATCATGTATTCCCTTTTTAAAGTAGTAAGAAAAAAACAGGTCAAGAACTCTACATTGATTCAAGAGAGATAATGTTCCAATTTAATAAAGTTTAAAACAAAACACCAGTGTCTGAAGTTGAGCTTTTTGTTCCAAAAATTTGTAAAGGACCAATTGTTTTCTTGTCCTAATGAATTCATTTTTTTGAAACAATCATGTTGTAGTGTTCCACTGTTTTGACTGTAAGCCTTCCAACAATACTAAACGGTGCACGACGAGAATGGGATTCGAACCCATGCGTGCAGAGCACAAAGGATTAGCAGTCCATCGCCTTAACCACTCGGCCACCTCATCTGCTGTCAGACACATCTGACCACAATCAGTTGTCAGAAATATTTGAATGCACTACACTTTCACCTTGCAATAGATTTAGGATAAATAAATTTGGATGGCTATTACAAACTGGATAGACCTTACAGGTATTTCTTGCTTGTGAGGGAAGTTATTTCAGATGCTACAACGATTGCTTGTTTCATGACAACTTGTGGCTTCGATGGCCCTATTTCACACTACATCACTTACCAGGAACATTAAGAAAGAAAAATCCTTCACTACTAAGTGACAACTGAGCTCTGAATTAAACCACGTACAAAGCATACTGTTTCATGCCTAATACGATCAACACATCATCTGGGTCCAACTGAGTCCTTTCTGGTGTTCACTGATAAGTATTGTCTAAGCCATATTTTGCAAGCATCTTACTTATTCTCCGGTGCCAACAATTATTTGAATCATACATCTCAGACAGGGAAAAAGCACTAAGATTTAGTTAAATGTCTATATTTTTGAATCAGAGTTGTTTTTCTAAAGTCAGAAATATTTGGTTATATGTATGCTGATATCCATTTTGAACACATTCAAAGCACACTAGGGTTAGGATTATATCCTTAGAATTTCTTGTCTGATTCTTCAGGGGAATTAGCTCAAATGGTAGAGCGCTCGCTTAGCATGCGAGAGGTAGAGGGATCGATGCCCTCATTCTCCACAAACTTGGCTTTTGTCTTAGCTACTGGAAAAGGAAATGTGGTATATTTAGGTTAGCATGTTGTCCAAGAACGTGTAATCTCATGTCTGCCTTATCACTTTGTAGTGTTTCTTGCTTAATAAAAAATAATTCTTGTTCATTGGAAATGCACCAGTAATCTTTTCGCACAATCTATGCTAGGTAAACATGGGCTTTAGTCCAACGATGTACTTTTAGCACTATCACATATGTTTAGCATATTGTGGAATACAGTACAAGTGCAATGCAAAGAGAGGTAGAGATTGTATTTACTAAACTGTAGTCATGATTGTCAGATCCAAAATATAAAAGGTATCATGTATTCCCTTTTTAAAGTACTAAGAAAAAAACAGGTCAAGAACTGTACATTGATTCAAGAGAGATAATTGTTCCAATTTAATAAAGTTTAAAAAAAAACAACAGTGTCTGAAGGTGAGCTTTTTGTTCCAAAAGTTTGTAAAGGACCAATAGTTTTCTTGTACAATGAATTCATATTTTTGAAACAATCATGTTGTAGTGTTGCACTGTTTTGACTGTAAGCCTTCGAACAATACTAAACAGTGCACGACAAGAAAGGGATTTGAACCCATGCGTGCAGAGCACAATGGATTAGCAGTCCAT